>JABSMR010054466.1:0-14442 GCA_018902295.1 Dusona sp. PSUC_FEM 10030013
ATAAAATACGAATATATAAATTCGTAGTAAGAGAGTCGAGGGACTCAGAGGTATCGAACGCGAGCCAAGAGTATCTCGTCTGGAGATCTCGACAAAGAAAATAAGACTTGCTCCAATTCAACTTACTTGATGAACCTCGTGCCAACGCGTGGAGCAAAACGGACGAAGAAGCTTTACGAGGCTCCGACAACCTGCACCCAAGTATTTCTTCCGGCACCTGCTCTATACTTTCATGTCTGCGAGTCGAAAGCGAGAAAATGAGATAAAGACAAGTAAAAAAAATTATAAAAAAAGAAATAAAGAAAAAATAAGACAAAAGAAACGGAAATTGTCCTGTGACTGCAGTCTGTCTGTTCTTCCGAACACCTATATAGTTGGACGGAAGTTTTTCGATCCGACTGTAATTAGTTCGTGCCTCGGAACACGAACCTTTTATATCTTCTCCTCGTCCCTCGCCATCGAATCAACAGCACAAAATGGTCATGGTTACAATCTTAACAAACATCTCACGTAAACACGAAATAAATCTTTCACAATTATTAATTAATACGCAATCGCATATTTTAAATGAGTGTCTTTTGGTAATTATAAATCTTATCAATTCCGAATTACAAAACGAGCTGATCTTTTAAATCATTCACTATTTTAATATCCAATATTTTTTATGCTGTAATTATATAAAATCATCGCATAGAATCCCTATAGGGACGCTATAGAAAAATGGCCATATACAATTTTAAATGTATTATAGCCATTTTAGAGGTTATGAGTACTGTATAAAAAAGTGTATAAAATGTGAGATAATCAACGAATTGTGACGAATCGTTGAATTGTGTGGAATTGTTGAGTAATCACTTTAATGTGGAAGCATAATAATTCAACAACTTGTTACAGAAAAGATACGTTTTTGAATTCTCTATTATTACTAAAGAGCATGGATAAAGCGATCGATAATTACAATTCCATTTCTTATTGATGAACATTTGCAGTGAAAATGACTAATTTTTTATCATTATGATTAAAACAAATTTGGAATTTGAATTCTTCTTGAACGATTTGAGGCTTTTTATATTGGCAAAGGTAATAAAATCTGTTCCATTTTGACGGTGAAAAAAGTGTAAAATCACTGACTTTTTGGTTTTAATTTTTACAATGTTACTTTGAAAAATAAAATAGGAAGTGCTACACAGTCTGACGAATATAGGTAACACAGTAAATGTGATAAATATTTTTATCAAACTTTGTATCCATTGTGCGAGGGACTATATACAAATCTTGGGCAGACTGCAAATGCGCTGGAGTTGACGTTGATAATGTTGATTATATTTGTGATTTTTGTAAATAAGTCATGATTGTAAAATGTATACAAATTTTCGTTAAATATTCAAGTTTTCAATTAATAAAAAAAAAAAATTCTTTTTCATGTTAAAAAAATTACTCGTTTCAATGAATACTGCATTTTGAACTGGTGTCCTGTGTCGAATGATTGAATTTTTCAGTTTTTCACAGAAAAACAAAATCAAACTTTTTTGAGGAGATGCCCCATTTTGTTCCAACGTCCCACTTTGCCCCGGTCTTCCCTACTCTACATTCTGTAGAGTATATTCTCTAGAGTTTATGTATCATTTTTTTACTTGGAGTATATCAACTTTTGATCAATTTTATGTAGTGTTTTTCCAATGAACTTATGATTTATTTTTCATGAGGCCGATTTTCTGGATCGCAAATCCGCCACAACTATGTCTTCTTATAACTTTGATGATCTAAATTTTCGTCAACCCCTTTAGTTTTTACGAATAAGCATCCCAACGTCCGTCATCCCTTGAAAGTTTACTGACACACATGTATACATATCCCTTGCACATAATACGTTCGTTCGCTATATATATCTATATTAGTTCTATTTCACTTGCTCGCATTTTCGTTTGTTCTCTACATCTCGCTTTTACAAATGGAAAAAGGGGGGAGAGCCACAAGCGCCGACTAGTAGTCGAGGAATTCGAGTTGCTATAAATCTCCCCTGACGGGTGCGCGATGCCGCGTTCTCCAGTTTTCCGTGTGGCTCTGTACTTCGAGAAAGAGAAAGGGAGAGAAAAAGAGGACCGAGAGAGGGTGAAAACCTCCCTCTTGTTCCTTTTCCTAAAGCACACAAGATTCGTACACATATACAAGTCCTCTTGTGCTTTACAGTAACACTTCGTCCTCGTGTGCCCTTTACAACCACAACTACGCCTGGTTTTCCACCCCTCTGTATCGCGTTCTCTCTTCTTCTAGCCCCTTTTGTGCACCTCCGTTTCTCTATCCTCGTTCCAGGGCTGGAACGTAGAATTGTAATAGTTTTGCTCGACGAGGGGTTAACGCAGTGCGAATGTGGAAAGACGAAACTCATCCCCACTATTTGACACTCTGTAGTTAAAGAGACTGAGAGAATGGAGAGCGAGGCCAAGGGTGAATTTCGAAAAGAGATGAACGGTGGTTTTGTTTTTTTTTTCTTACACTGTGTACGTGATGCCGGATTGTTTCGTGGCCCGAACATATTCTCCATCTCTCTTTTTCTATCTTTTTCTCGCCGTCTCTTCTTCACCCCTCTCTTTCGTTGAGTACTGTCACTCAAGGATCCCTCTTGTCAGCAGGAAATAAAAGTCCACCGCAACAAGGGAGTGGATAGAGTGTGGAGGTTCTTTCGTTTGGAAATCGTTCGTTTCAGGCTACGCCTTTTACAGTTTCCAATCTTGTTCCAGTTCTCCTGAGCAAAATTTAACAAGCCGAGAATTGAGTAAGAAAATTTATTCAAATTTGTATACTTTTTTCACAATCATCCTCGCTAATTAATCTATTAAGGAAAACCGAAAAAACACATGATTTTCATTGTTTCAACATTCATGTTTCTCTCAATTCCGTTAGGGCACTTTCAACATACAGTCGATAGAAAAGATAACACGGAAAAAGAGAAGTGAATCAATCACTCGTTGCATGTCTGACGTGCTGAGATTCGACTGTGGCTTCCGGGGGAAAAAAAAGAGAAACGATCTCGCTATCGCCGATTCGGTATAGGGGAGAAGAAGATTCGACCCCGCGAGAGCTTTTCTAGTCTCGAGCGGACAACTGCAGTAGATTCATCATTATTTATGTTACGGTCACGCGATATACATAATCATTCACGGAGGCATCGCGCTGATAACTTCATGAGAAACGTTTCGAAGAAATTGATACAAAAATTTGGAAATATACAGTACGTTAAGAAACTTTTCAACGATAAAAAATCCCATCCTAATTTAGTACACCGACTCTATTTTTTGTCGATCTACAAACTCCTAAACATCAAAAGTATTAATAATTTCCTAACAGCACGAGAATCTTTCAATTGAAGTGTAACAACATGAAAAAATGACGCAACCGATCGCCGGAAACTCTTTCACAATTACTCTTTATTTCTAAAAACTCTTCAAACTTTCAGAACACTCAAACAAGACTCAAAATCGAGAGCTATATGTTCCGAATCAGTTTTTAAATAATCCAAAAATAACTGCGAGAATGTTGATCGTTTTGACACGTTTTTACCAGAATAGGTACATTGTGGTCCATATAATGGAAGGAAAATTCGAATGGACAGCGGACACTTGACGTGGGCAATAAAAGAGAAAGAAAAGAAGGAAGAGAGAGAGAAAGAGAACATTTCGCTCTCCTTCCACACGTCGTCTTCAATGAAGACACAAGACTCATAGAGTTACTTTCCGAGAAATGTCAGTTCTATGTCCTGGAATACTCATCCCATGGGATTTTTCTACTGGGTTCAGCGGAAGACGTCCCGGGATGACGTTTCGTGAGAGATCCGCGCAAACCCGACTAGACGTGCCTTCTCACGTGGCTCTTACGTTTATCCGAGCGTTATGACGCGATAGTGTCTACTCTCCGGCTCGTGACATTCAATGGCACGATCTTATAGCCGAACCTATTGTTCTCCATCTAATGTATAGATGTATACTGACCGTACCCTCGACTTTGCCAGCGTATGATTATGAAAGTAACTTTAACAATAGCAAAATAAACTGCAGTTTGGATAAAAACTTATCAACTATAAAACGAACCGCCGAGTTCTTGCCCTTGTGTGGTTGCATTTATTATTTGATATTCAAAGAGAGATATTTTCGGTTATAATCGATAGAAAGATCGGGAAGTCTACCAACAGTCGAAGTCTGCCAAGATTATATTTGGAGCCCCTGTCGACCTCTGTATCGCTCTATATCGTTGAGTTTTATTTATTTGCAGTTTTGTGATTTTCGAGATTCGAAGCAAAAATGACATACAGTCAAACAGAGATGAGGACAAAAATAGATAGCACTGACGGGAAGCGCAAAACTGTATATAGAGAGAAAAAACCCGATCAGAATCGGTTTGGCTATTGTAATTAAAAGTGCACCGATAGATTTGTATTTTTTTATATATCGTAAATAAAAGACCAATTTTCAATGGAAAAACTAAGCCGTAAGGCGTATTGCGAGTTTGCCGTAAGTCTAGTGTCAAGTTGAATCGATTTCGTGGCAAATGTTGATCTCAATTGTCGAAAATAGCCCAAGACATTTTTCAAGTTCATATTTTTTAATAAAAATTCTCCAGTTCAAATATTTCGCAATCAAAACTTGTTTCAAAAACACAAAAGCGAAAATTCAATTGTTAAATTCAAGTTACTCAAAATATGTAGTACAGAAAACATAATACCAAACAGTAAACTGCTCATTTGGAAAAAATTCTATTCGTTTCAAAAGTTATATACTGCGGTGAGTAACATATAATTAACCCGTCAGCGGTCGCACCACTTACACGGTAAACGTGGGTCGCGCGATGAGAGATTTTCTCACACGTATGTAGTTTCAAATGCTTCTAAATTGATAAATAGGAATTTGACAATAATTTCGCCACAGTAATTGTGATTTTTTAACATTTTTATTGTTTACAAAACAAAAAGATCTTTAATTCAAATAAAAACAAAATTTCAACTTTTCCACCATAGAGAAGAATAAATTTAAAGACGATAGACAAGAATTCAGATGCTTACGCCATTTAAAAGTCTCGAGTAATCATTGTTTCAATAGAAGTGTGAGAAGAAGTCTCATAGCGCGACTATAAAATATCTGGTAAAAAAAAATAGTTTATAGAGCACAACACCCGAAAGTGCTATTATCAATTTGCATATTTCGATTAAAATACTGTGAAAAAAATGTGGTTTTTAAAAGTCGAATTCAGATTTAAAATCGAAAAAAAAATGTCTACCGTTTGAAAAATATTATTCACCGGGTTGAAAATATCACGAAATTTTGTACTGCCCTCTAGAAGAATTAGCCGAAACCCTCAACTCAAGTAGACAAAAGTTAAAGCTCCGTAACAGAGTTCTTTTGTACTAGATTGTGGTCACAGGATCTGCGTGACCCACAATACCGCGAGGATTTGTGTTCGGCTTGAGAAATCAAGGCAGAGATGGCGCGAACATCGAAAAGCAGCCATCATGAATCAAAACATCTGTTGGAAGTGGGGGGTGAAAGAGGATTCTCGGAGAGAGGTGGTATTCTGGAGTAAAGCCTACTGCTCGAAGGGTGGAGTCGACTGTGCGTCATATGGGCCGACCACCTGCCGTTTCACCAATGGCGTAGAATGCTCTCAAATCAGAATTCGATTTTTTTTAGTGCCATCTACGCGGCAAAGGATGAAACAAGTTGCAATTCCTCTCGGCAATAGATACGCTTGGAAATCTACGAAAGTTAAAATCAGATGAACGAATTATCGGTCGTTACCGATATAATTTTTAATTAAATCGCACTGAATGATAATACGATTTAGTTTCATTGGAATCATCAACGCATACCGATATGTGACTTTTAAAAGTTTGTTTACTGCCAACAATCGGGTCACATCGGCCTCACCATAACCGATTACCGTTTAAAAGGGGATTGCCTTTGTAACTGCTACCAAAAAAGAGAGACTGCATTACCTGCCCTTGGGTACCGATATTATTAACAACCGCAGGCGAAGTCTGATCGGCAATCGGTTTATGACTGGCTGTGGATACCAGTCGGCAAGTTACCCCGAGGAGCAAATGGACCTACGACTCACTGACGGTTCCATCAATTTCCACTAGTGATAATAACAAAACTTGGCTAACTAGTGCATCCGGTTTTTCATGATATTGTAAGAGGGATGCACCACCTCGCGTCAACATCCGGATGCAGTTTCCTCTCCGTCAAATTTCTTCCGAATTGCGTAATGGCTGAGCTTATTCGCCAAAAAGCAAATTGTATCTTCGTGCCAAAAATTTCCTTCGTTACTCATCACATGCACGATTGTTATTAATTATAGACATACTAAGTATTTTAATGTTTGCATTCTAGAATAACAATTTCAGTGCCGCTGACATCTAACAATACGAATTGGCTGGACGACTGCCAACGATGGAACACATATATACGATTGTACACTAAATAAATTTCCTTCAATTCGAGGAGTATTTTGCTTACTACCCATACAATATTTATTATTATCGAATTTGATTGCGTCCGAATTAAAGACATGTTATCGTTATTAAAAATATCACGACATTAAAATACTTATAAAAACATAGAATGAAATACCAAAAATCTATCGCTAAACTACCCTTTAAATTATTTTATCAGAAATGATTGAACATTTAAATTCTGGTTGATATTCTTTCCAAACCCGCCACTATTAGCATTCTTATACAAACACCTTCTGTAGCCGAAGTTCAAGGTTAATGATGAAGTTTCATGCCAAGAGAAACTAGCTGGCAGATAACACTACTTAACGATCGAACCATCTGGTCGTCGCGTTCTATCTTTTCTTTATGGGCCAAAATAACCTTTCGGTTTTCACGAGATTCACTGGGCAAGATTATAGTGGGTTTTGTGCGTATCTGCAACTCTTATTTCTCCAGGGATCAGAGTTTTTATGGGACTGTCCGTTCCTATCACGGAGTATCAAGATCGCCTTTTTTATCTGTCTGAATTCGGTTCCAACTGTTATTACGAAAGAAAAGCATTTCTAATTTTTCGAATTTATTATTCATATAATTCCAAAGTATTACCAAATTAGAAACTTGATAAAAAATATAAAGATATCTTACGAAGTATTCAAACACGATAAATCACCATTTTAATGGTTTTCATTCCAAATGAATGCTTAAATGTTCCTTGGAAAGTCAACTTTGTGTAAAAACTTTTAAAAAAAGTGGATAAATCTCCGAATCTTCAGTTTCAGTTGAATAGCTAAATTCACATGACCAACAGCAAATGAAAATGCAGAAATAAATCATAACGATCTTCGAGTTTTACTTTGCGCGCTCACGAATAAAATTTATGAAAAATAATAGTAAAACGGAAAGCCGAGTTTCGCATCTTCAAACGATTCAAAAAAATAGCCTCAACCCCGTAAACTTTGTCCAGGTATACGGAGCAGAATGTAATATACCAACTAGAAGACCCCGTTCGGCTCGCCGAAGCAAAAGTTTCGGTACTATTGTACATCGCGGGACTTTCCGGGACGGGTGGAGAGACGAGCAAGGGGAGAGAGGGATTGTCCCGCGAATTTACGACCGGAGCAAAACTCGCCGTAGTGCCTGGAGAATATTGCAGGAGCAGTTCCAAGCCCTTGCCTCTATTCGATTTCTATACGAACTTCGTGATGTTTCTCCTTCTGTGTATATAAACGCGTGCTACGTTGCCGAGCATGGCAAAAGGAGTAATATCGTAAGGAAGATAGGAGAACACACTGCTTGACTGTGCATGTTACATCGGATGTGTTCTTCCAACACACCGGTTAGTTTCCCGGTCGTTTGCTGTTACATTGGTAGTAGTAACTGTCGCCAATGATAATTTATGTTAAAGGCGGTTTATGAGGTCATGGTTCAGTTCCCCGAGCCGATTCTTTGAGGCAGTCCTCCGGCTGACTTCGTTCTGGCAACACGTATTTTTCGCGACGAGTCTTATTGCAATTTTTGCCAAAAAATAAATAGTTTCGATTGACAAATCGACGTTAATATCGACGCGTTTTTTTCGGTTCATTTGTTAACTAAAATACGAGCAAGTTCAGGCAATTAATATAAATGTTAGACGAAAACCTGGGATTTCTATATTCTTCCCGGCGATTTTTAAAGCTTCGAGATCGCGAATTGGTTTTTTAGCTTGATAATTTTTACCCCACCGCCCTATCGTCGTTGCACTATATTCAAGGGTCGACGAAGAACGTTCGGCCCCCCCAATTTCTCAATCCTACGCAATGGCGACGCCCCGACAAGCTGGTCAGAGGGAGAAAGAGAGCAGCAAGCCTCGAAAAACGACCAACAGTCAGACTTGGACTCTCCCGCACGCAGACTCGAGGAGATGCGCGCCGACGCGTCAGAATCCGACAATCCGACGCACAAACGGTTCTACGGGTTCGCGGCTGCTGGGAGTGTTTCATACCCTAGCGTCACACGTCACTCGTCACGTTACCGCAACTTTCGATATCGAAGCATCATCACAACAAAAAGCTTATTGAATAATTCATTACGTAATTGAGCCTTACTCGCGTAAAGTTTGCCAAAATAACGAGAGGGAAAAGAGAGAAGAAATAACCATGACGACCGACATCCGAGAATCACGTGGAGAAGTTTCCTGGCGAAGGATGAATGGCAATTTTGTGACAACGAGTGCTGTTCCGCGTTTCGAGGTAAATTAATTATCAAATACGGCTATAAGATTTGTTTATTCTTAAATATTCGTGGATTTCTTCGATATTTGTCACGTCAAGAATTTTCGGTTATTTAAGGATTAAATTACGATATTTTGTGCTATTTACTGTTAGGGGGGTATGTACTTGCATTTTGGGGATGAAAGCACGCCCGACTGTGGCGCCAATAACGGCCGGGTGGCTCTTTTCCTTTTTCACATGGTCCTCTAAATGCTGCGAATGGGGTGGGTTGGCTCAACCCCGATCGATTTTTCACCGACTCGGTTAGGCGCTCGTGATTCGCGTGTTCACTTCATTTTCAATTTGACAAATCATCGTTCAAAACTACCTGACACTCGATTTAATTTTCGCTTTGTTTGGCAGCTACGTTTCAGTGCATATAACCAGGTAATTGTTCTCGTAACTTTCATTCATAACATATATCATTTCTATGACTTTACAGTTTTTTGTCGCGCGCGTTTTTAGGTCCCCGTTCGTCGAGCGTAGAATTAGGCCTAACGCTATAAAGATCTCCGTTCAAGCTTTCTCTCCTATAAGTTATCGATGTTCACTCCGAATTTCTCGCTCTTTTTTTCACGATAAGGTTGAATTTTTAATTACGTCGCTTAATAGAGTAATAATAATTAATTATTGTTGTTTGTTTTTTTTTCTATCATTAGCTACGGCCATTTAAAAAAAATATTTATACAAAAATTATTGACCACCTTAAAGTAGTCAGCGATTAATAGACATTGGTTGACTGAAATTCATATAAAAATATCATCTTATTTCCTCTTTTGCCCATTCGATCTGATTGATGATTTAATAAAGTCTTTGTCACAGCAAACAAATAGTCTTCAAGTTCTGAAGTTTTCTCTCGCATAAGTTATTTGATTTCACATGAAATAGCTTGGGTAAACATTGCGAGACTTTTTGCGCCATTTAGAAAAATTTAAACCATCCAAAATTCATCTTTTGTCGAGGTTTGATCATCAGGTCGCATTTCATTAAGTCTGTACCGTAAGTTTTTTTTTGCGAAAGAATCGAGAGGTTCGAGAACACGTCGGAGTCGATTGTAAAACAATGAAAAAGAAACAACTTGATCGGATGAGAGAGAGAGAGAGAGAGAGAGAGAGAGAAAAGTGAAACGGTAAAAAAAAAAGCAGGAGCGGAGCAGACGGTGTGTGTTCGCGATCGAACGTGAAATCGCCGGAATAATCTCAAGGAAGTCGATATTACATGTTGTATCTTAGTGGAAGCGTTTTTCTTTGTATGAGTGAGTCTGTGTCTGAGTCGTGCAAGAGTAGTGAGTATGAGCGAGAGGGTAAACCGGCTGTGCTCGGGCCCCAATCAAGGAGTCCACTTCGCCCACATTCCACATTCAGTCTTCCAATCCCTGCTAGAGTCTCGCCGATCTTCTCGATTCTCTCATGAAGAAATAAGGATCTAGTCGTTCCATCAATTTCTCGAGAGGTTTGAATTTCAATTTTGTATTCGCTATTTTGTATTGACAATTCTCAACAAAAATACGTGAATATTCAAATCGCCAAATCTATTAAATTCATTAATTTAACTAAATTAATTGGATGTTCATTCAGTATTCATTTCGTTAGACGTTATATTCAAATGAATCATAAATATTTTCTACTTATGTGAAATACATTTCAGTCAAATATCCCAAATATTATGTGGATTTATGGATCCGCATAATTTATGCATTAAATGTAAAAATATCCAAGATCTCCTTTTACTTAAAACATTAAAGAAATTACAAGTCGACTGAACGAAAATCTAATAGAAATTCACTAACCTCCTAATTAGAGGCCGTCAACGTCTCTTATAAATTGAAATAACTATAAACTTTATAAAAATGAAATAAATAATCGGCAATACCTTGGAAATTCGAGCAATTCCAATGAATCCAGTTTTAATTGAAATCATTATTTTTGCTCATTTAACGATGATAGAAAGTAAGATGAATACATTTTGTCGGCGTGACATAACGAGGGATATAGGTAGTCATGAATCGGCATGTTAATGGAGTTGAAGAAGCAAAAGCACGCATATATATCGCACACAAGCACGATGACGTGACAAAGTCCGTTGTGGAATGATCGATGCTCTCTCGTCGCGCGTGGCATATTTCCAAATGTATCGGTAACGAATGTATATCCATATATTTATGTGTATACAATACACACCGACATTAAATCTTTAAATAAGCGAGCGTGTGTCTCGCTTATTACAAAACAAATATCCGTATCTTTCACACCTTTGATTACCTGAATTATCTGTTCCTCGTGTATTAACTGATCGATCACGTGGTCAATTAGTGCGGATTTGATAATTGATAAATAATTTATAATCTCGCAAATCACCTCTTTTATCGACGTAGGATTCATCAATTTTGTTTTTTTCATGAATGCGAATACAAATACTCTGGCCAATGCGATAATTGACGCTGCAACATAGACCGAGCTTAACGAGAGAAGTATGAAACGAGCGAACGACATAAATTGAACCGTTTCCGCGGGGAATGACGTCATTTACGATTCGCGCTCATGAGAGACGAAACGAGGTCTATCTCGTTGTTCCTTCACTGTCTGCACCACGGATCAGTAGATTCCCACAGTCCGCTAACTACATGAAGTGCCTGTTACAATGTGTATTTAACAGGACTCTTATTTCTTCACTGTACGATCATTATTTTTTTCTATCTTTTTTTGTGAATAAATTTAATAGCGGCAATTGTGATGTTTCAACGCTGATACTTGCGGTGTCGTAAAATTCGGACTATATTTCTAACGCTCATGTAAACTCGTTCTCGTCCAATGTCTCATTCGAATCTTTACATCTTTTTACAAAGTGGCTTTTCAAAAAACTGAAAATCACATTTTCCTTTAAATATTATACGCTTTTCGAGCGAGGGCTATTTTTTTCAAGAATCATGACACTTATTTGTACAATTTATAGGCGATTTGTAGGCGAAAGAAAAAAACCTTAAATGTAATTTGGTCCAAATAGGTAGAAAACAAAATAAAATTAGCGAAAAAAAATCGAAATCGTAACGAATGAAGGTCCCTTGGTATTCGTAGTTTTTTTTTTGGACATCCAGACTTGGTATAGCAGGTAACCAGAGCCCTTTTCACAACGGACCAACATACGTAAAATGGCGAAGGGAACGCATCCTTGAAACGAAAGTTTTACGAGTTTTAGGCTCCTCTCACGGTCAAGGACGCGTTTTCAAACCTTATACGATGATATTTTCGAAAGCGTAGAGTTTTATTTCCTTGTAAAGAAAATTTTGTTTACGTGAAAATTTCGAACGAATGCTTTATTTTCAATTATGGGCGATTATATTTTTTATACGTTATAAAAAAATGTTAATCTGCGAAACCAAATCTCTACTTTCTATTCGTCAAATAACAAAAAGTATTTCTCGATAAACTTATCAGTTTTTAAAATCAAATCAATTGACTTTATTAATTAATTACACTTTATTAACTTTCGGAATAACCCCAATGTCTATTTTGTTTATATATTTGAATATGTATTCTGCTAAAGCCGATTTCAGGACACATTGATTTTTGTCACGTTAAACTAGTTTACGCTAAGAAGGCTAAATTAATTTATCCGAAAATCGGGTTTGGCCAACACCACATAATAATTTGTGTCAATTCTTAGTACACTCTGAATAATGTACATTTTCATGTAAGATATTTTCAGCAATTCAGAAATTCAAATAGCGTACAAATTTTCCCTTTTATTCAGAAAAAAGTATTGGAACGTCGCTTTAAAACTTGCAATCTTGGAAATATGTATCGATTTTCTGGGTTCTTCCGTTTTTTAATAAGTTTAACGTCAATTTAACGTTCACAAAATTAAATTTCTCGCGTATTATTCTATTCGTTATTGAAAAACGAAAAGATTCATGTGGTGGCAAGTCTTTTTATCTGTGTAGAAATGATTTTTTAGTAAAAAATACCATGGAGTCGATAACGATCGCGGTCATGTGTTAGAAGGTAAAAAAATGAGGCATGAATTTTAGAGTTAATTTAAGGGGACAGATACACTTTGAAGTTTTAAAAAATCAGTAAATAAAGAGAATTATTTTTTTTTGTGGTTTTTCATGGTTGAAAACATAGAGCTAGAAAATTTTTACAATTTCTTTCACTCAAAAAAAGTGGAATGCCGCTCTAATAGCGACGGCTAACTAATAGTAAAGGCTGTACTGTCGCCACAAAACAACTGACAACAGCAATGCAGTGGAATATTAAATTACATACTAACATCTTTGGTGTACGTACGTATTACAGCCAATTTTAAAGAGATCCATCTTTAACAAACTGGCTAATTTTTAAACAAAAGAATAACAATTTCAGAATCAAAATGTTTCGGTTTTCTGACACAAACAAAAAAACTGGGAGTCATAGAAAAGAAATTCTACGATACACGATGAATAATTTGATGTAGAATGACCATGAAAGATTTTCAGCAAATTGGTCGAGTGGTTTTCGAAATTCATCCGGTACGAACTGTTCCTTATTTCCAAAGCCATATCACACTTGTGTGCCACTTTTTTTGCATAGAGAAAATTGAAAATACATCTCAAAATATGTGTTTTTACCCACGAAAAACCCTCGTCGGAATGCTGCGAGGGTTTTGCAAAAAAAAAAAAACAATTCTGTCACGACTCTTTTGTACTCTTTCGATAGGTGTACACGTCCCCTTAAAACACTGAGAAGGCATATCGTTGCTCTCCGAGATATTGCCTTTCATTGACTTTTGACCTGGGAAAAAACTCTGGACACGTTCGTTTTGAACCCTTTAGTACGTGACTTTGGCGTGTGCAAATTTCTCCTCGTTGAGTTCTTACTAATCAAAAATACTATACAGTATCAAACTTAGAGATAAAATTGAGATAAAATGTTGAATTCGACGCCATACAATCGTGAAAATCCACAAAATTCCAACGGAATATTGAAATCCTTCATAAAAAATTACATTTGATTTTTGACAAGATCTCAACTGTTATTACTTCGTTGTTTAATGTTTGATGTGAAAAAGTTTCGCATTTGCGAGCGGCCCAGACCGTACAACAAGACATACCGGATGAATGGGAAGAGACAAAAAAAATTGATGAGAAAAAAGCAATCTTCTTTCGTATTCTTATACCCGGTGTGGCCGGAATTTGAGGTAGATTGGATCGAGAAGAATCTGGCGAGGAAATGGTTCGCCCTATTCGGCTACTATTGGGGGTGCACATTTTCGGAGAGGGTTTTATACTACCAGGGGTGATTTCGGGGTGGGGACGACGATCGATCGTACCGCCTCCTACTCCGTGCGGCGCCCTCGCGCCATTACAAATTATCACTTCCTGGCCTCGGCTTTCTATCCTTCATCGAGATGAGGTCAGGTCACAGCAAAATTCTCTCGTCGTTTTATCGTCAAATTAGTTCGTTTAAAAAAGTCATTATTTCTTTACTTTTATGAGGTTTCATTTTTTTCTACCCATTATATGATATCGTTATTTTTCACGAGTATTGAACGATGGGAACAATATTTTTTTAAATTACTTTCATCAGTTTTTATCAGATACGGGGCAACTATTTACACAAGTTTTATATCTTTTTTTATTGAAGTAAATTGCACAGATTATGAATTAAACTAGGAAATGGTAATCGATAATCTTGTTATTACATTTAACGTGTGTTTCTTGTATTTCAG
>JABSMR010054577.1:0-14440 GCA_018902295.1 Dusona sp. PSUC_FEM 10030013
ATATTATCAAGAATTACTATGGAATCATAGTACCTTGGGACCATGTCGACCCTCTGAGAGTTTTTAGCAAAAACATAGTAATTTTTCGTTGAAGTTTCATTGAAAATAACGAAAACATTGACATTTTTGCCCTAATTACCGTAAAAAATTACTATGTTTTTGCTATAGACCCTCAGAGAGTCGACATGGTACCAGAGAACCATGATGCCATAGTAATTTTTGATATTATTTTCTCTCCGTGTGCATACATATGTGTGGTAAGTGCACTTGTCTCCAAGTGGATTTTGCAAACTGTTCTAGAGATTCGACTTAAGAAATATGCGTCAAAAAATTACTAAAAATTTGCACAAAAAAAAAGTTTTTCGTATTTTTTCAAAACAGTTTTCCACTTTATAGAGTTTCCATCATTAAATGTTGACCAAATGCGACTTTATCGTACACCATTCTCTTCGTTATAAAAAAATGAAAAGAATGGGGTACAATTGAACCTCATTATCACATACAGAGAACATTTTATGCTGAAGAAAGAATTGGGGTCGTTTTTCGACTCCGTTGTAGGGTTTACGTTCGGAAAAATAGACTGCGGGTGTCTAGAGTTGATATACAACAAAATGTATTTCAAATGGACTAGTAGTCGCAGAACAATACATTGAAAATATATTTTTAATAAACCGAAATCGGAAAAGTCGTCTATAAAAAAAAATACATTCTCTACATTTTAATAAATATGAAACGCGTTGAAATATATATTCGGAATATATTTTTTATATAATGCGAAATGTATTTTAAATAGAAACTATTTCAATGGGGTTGAAAATGAAAAGGAGATTTTTTTTCGTCAATTTGAAAATAATATAAAACAATGAATAATTTGAGTTTCTCGGTACTCGTTATTTTTTTTTTTCATCCTCGATTGTCAGCGTGGACAAAAGACGCAATTGTGACCGCGATCAGTTGATGTTGAAAATTTTTTAAAACGGAATATTTGTGAAAACGATAAGAAATTTCTTATCAATAAAATAACATAAACTGATCTTTGAAAAAATATGATCCAATAGATATTTCTTCCCGTACCGAATGCCCAAAAGTCTTGATATTTGAATGGAAAATCAACATGTTTAAGTTTTGTTTTATTGCATAATTTATAAATCGTTGTTCCTGCTCCATGGAACAAGTTGCCTTGACCTTGACTTTAACACATTCTTATCGGACTGATTAACAGAACTCTGGAGTGGGTTTGGTCATGTTTAATTTATGACAGCAAAGGCTCGAACCAACGAATGTTCGAAAATTAGACGCTTGAAACAATCGTAAAGATTTTTCGTCAAACTATTGAATTTTTAGTTATTTGTGTGACAAAATTTTTTTACTTTTTTATTTGTTTAATTAAATTAAAATTGATAATAAAAATTACATCATTTTTGTGAATTGAATTTTGTGGGGAAAAAAGTGGTAAAAAGGTAGTCTCGGTCTTTCACTGCAGGGGGTGTGGTGATTTTTGAGAAAATCTCCGGTATTTTTAGTTTTGGATTTTCCCCGATGCCAGCCAATCGATGAAACCGAAGCAACACCGACGTGCTGGTCACTGGGGCAGGTTCCTGAGAGGAATCGGACTACCCGAAAGAGCGTATGATTCTTCGCGCTTATATACTGATCGCATAGGAGACGAGCTGTTTGCGAGAAAGTACGAAATCTTAGATGACACGTCGAGGATTGATCGTCCAGGGAAAATAAAAATAGCTACGTATTCGTGAGTCGGTCGTACAATTTTTGGAACATTCGATAGTCGTTGAAAGTTGAGTGAAACTTTTGCAAAAATTATTTTATTTTTTGCCAATTGAAAACGTACGATGCACGCGATATGCACCTATGTATTCTCGGGCGCGTCCCTCTAGCGGCCAAGCCGAGAAGCTTGAACCGCTTGTATAGCGCGTTCCACCTTCGAACTGGACGAACGGGACTTTCAGTGATTCTGCATCCTCGTTCTTGCCCTTCCTGCCACGGTTCATTATTCGACTACGTTTCATTGCACTTTGGGACGGCGACACACGGCCGCTCGGTTGGCTTTATATTTTCTCAAATAACATTTTGTACCGCGCTACGGCTACGAATGTCACGTACTACATTCTTATCGCCCCCATATTATTTCTTTTCAATACATAAACGCTAGCAACTTGTGTTTTATTCCCAAACACAAAAACATTCATTCACTCGCGATAATTTCAAAAAATACCGTTTTTTATTCATTGGTTTGAACAATCGCGGAAATGCGCTGTTATCCTTCGCGTAATTTATACATTTTTCGATCATCACCGTTTCGAATTATTTTCAATTGTGGCTATCAACGCTTTTTCATGCCGCTTCTCCCAAAATTTTCTTGTTTATGGAAAATTATTTAGGTTGACGTATAGCCTTCGAGAAAAAATCCATATTTTTGCCTAAAGATGTCGTACACATACCCCACTGCACTATATACATCTATTATTACGTATAGACACATGTGCGTGCATATATGTAAACTGGCGGAACAAATGAAGTTGACAATTGATTGCGATGAGTTAAGAATTAACGTGCTACTATAACACCCGTGACCTTGGAGGGGGGACCAGGAGGAAAGTGCACTCGTCGGCGTCAGATCATAACACGCGACATGTCCTCGGCGTAATTACCGCATTCAACTTTCATGCTCTATGCGGAAACTTCGCACCGTTGGACCGATGAAAACGTCTCGTATTTCGCTCCAACATGAAATTATATATTCGATCTATACAACACGATAAACCACAAGCGTGGAACAAGCAAATATCGGCTATTCGTCGTATCTGCTTTTCAATGGGAATAAAAATCTTTAAAAATTCGTTTGAATAATTAAATTTTCAATTTCCGATGGAAATTTATTCAATAGACTCCTACGATTTATTTTCGTCGACGTAACCCTTACAACGGGCTCGAAAACGAGCCCAATATTCTCTTTAGTATAAAATATCCCTCGTTTGCGATAATAATTTTTGATGATATCCCATTCTCTTCGGTTTTTTATAACGAAGAGAAGGGTATATGATAAAGTAGCATTTGGTCAACATTTAATGATAAAAAGTATCGAAAACATGGGAAAAAACACGTTTTTTTCACTAAAAACAAGTTTTTTCGACTAAAACCAATTTTTTTTTACTAAAAACAAGTTTTTTTTTACTAAAAACAAAATGGAGTCATTGTCGACCCCGTTCTAGGCGTCTAGGGTTAAGCATAATTCTTGATCTTCCGTATCTCGATTATTTTTATCACTTTTTTTATCTCCCCTATGAAGGAAAGCTTTTTGAAAACGCCGAAAGTGTGAGCAGTTTTTATCCTTCGCGTTGATATGCGTTTCAGATGTACCGATTATTTTTTTAGACGCGAACTCTTGTACCCGAATACTTCTTCTTTCGATCAATGTTTTTTAGAGCAGAGGTTCCGAGCCGGAAATGTTAAAACTTGAGCAAGTGAGAGCAAGATCGTTTTATTTGATAACGGATTCCAAATTTTAAATCAGAGCTTTATAGATTTGTCTAAAAGATGTTTATAACGATTGTCATATTTTGATTGGCGATCACCATGAAAAATGTTCATTTTTGTAACAAACTTCCTATAATACACATGCAAATTTGTTATAAGATCGGGCATAGCTCATGCGGCCAAATGAAAGATCAAAATTGCACGATTTTCGCGGAGTTTTGATCTGAGACGTAAACTAAGACGATCGTTATAATAAATCGATCTACGCACTGGAAATACAAATGTGAATGTAGTTTTTTGAAGAAAAACCTTAATCCATCGGTATGTAGTTGACCGTGGTTACCAACAGCGAATAAGCCGCGTATTTTTGCTGAGGGAGATCGCACTGTTCCACGTTAAATATATAATTATGTCGCAATGAAAAAAACCTCTTTTATTTCCTTTCATCTTCTATGAATAGAACTTGTATGTCCATCATTCAAAAAATTCGCAGCGGTTAAGCAACGTCTCATAAATAATAATGAATCGTTAGTTTTCCGAGTGAAACTGTTGGCATAACCTCATGATTATTCGCGACACGGACCATATTTGAGGATTAAAGTGCCGGTAGAATTTGAGATAAACTTACGGAAGGGCCGAGCGATAAACATACGATATTGCGAGAGGGAATGAAACGAAGTGCTAATGCGGTCGATATTTTCCAATGTTTCAACAATCGAATAAAAGAATATGTTTTGGTATTATAATTATTCAAACTCACGGATAAGCGTTAAGGCGCTTCTTTGGGTTTTAATAGATTCTTTCAGTTACAATATCGCGAATTCACATGATTTTTTATTCGGTTTTTTTAGTTTTTATATATGTACAAACACTCTACGGAGCACCGTGGCTCAACACTACTGTCGTCTGCTCGGACAAGTCGAGACTGCGCGCGCCAGAACACGCAGCCATGTGCCAACTAGCACTACCTGTCGCAGTCGCGGGTTGCGGGCGTCGCGGGGAGGCCGACGCCACCCGAGTTCTGCGCGCGGTCTCGAGCCTGCCTGCCCGGTCAAATATTCTTTCTCCCCCACAATTTTTTTCCTTTCAACAAAAATGTAGACGATGTTGACAGGTTTGGTTTATTGAGGGGGCAGCACTTATCACAGAATTTTTCTCGATTTATGACGGAAATTTTGAAATCGGCCCCGGTCGAAACTTTCCTACGATTTAACTTCGGCGAAATGTGTTGCTAAGCCGAGAATTCTTTTTAGATACCTTAGTAAGATTGTGAAAGTATATAATTAAAATCCGCACACGGAGAGAAAATAAAGGAGGTACCTATCCCGAAAGGCAACTTAAGTTATCAGGTATCTGAAAGTTATTGTTCCGTCAACTGTAAACTAAAAGATGTATTTAACGACGGACATTAGTACGTTCTCTAGATAACTTTGGATAACATTATTGTGATTATGTGCGCCCACGCGCCACACATTCCATGATTTCCCGCTTCAAAATTATCATCGTATACACATTTTAGTTACTAAATCAGTTGCAAGCAATATCCAACCACGGGTATCACGTAACTGCCGAGTTAACTGCGGAACATCGCGACCGATGACGCCACCTTTTTGTTCTAAATTTTGAGGTTTTAATACACCTTGTTCCTTAGTTTAAGACAATGTAAGGGCTGTTTGAGATTACAACCTCAAATCCTTCTTTTATATACAATTAAAAAAAAAAATTAAGAGGTTGGGACGGACTGACACGCCGGTAAAAATCTCCTGAATGAATCTCCACACCTAAGGGAAATAAGGAGACGCACTTGGTTCGCCTTTGTTCCAAAGCGAAAAGTGTAAATTTTATTTTTTGCAATAACATCTGTTTCGAAGATATCTAAAAATCGCTAAAAACAGCTACTATCCTTTATCTCGCATTTGTATTGGTTCAGTCGGTGTGTCATTGAATCATAAAAAATAATAGGCGGCTAACTTAACGCAATACAAAACAGTCGACTCACAAAAAGTTTGTCGTTCCGAGGTTGGCGAACCTGTTTCCGCCCGTTCAATCAAGTCGGCCATGACAGTTCGGTCATAAAGAAACAACGGCTAATTTCAGTGCGGTTAGACTGCTCGATTCTATTCTGTGACTGTGAGTTTCTCTGTCGTATGCGGACTTGAGCGGAAAGCAGTCGGAATCGGTAGAATTTTAATATTCTCTTGTGTAAACTACCGTCAATTTCTTCATTTCGTCGTGAACTAAGATGGGTGATGGAAAGAGGTAAGATCATTGTTTTTCAATACGATGCTTAACGATTATCATTATCTTCGTGTTCGCGACCGTTTACAATCGTAAAATTTTCCTCGAAAGCTTTTTCCTCCGTCCGAGATAGCGGCATTCTCTACAGAACAAAACGCTACGGCAGTGCCCCCTCAATTTTACGTTGTCATCATGTCGACCCCAGCCGCTTTGTTTTCTATGGGAGAAACAAAATAGTCAACCTTTTCTAAATAGAATATTGAGCAATAGTTGAGAATTATTTGACATTTGATAATAGATGGATTTCATTTTTTTTTCACAAATTTACTTACGAAATTATTATATTCTTTTCCGCTAATTAATCGCAAAATGTTGTGACTATTTGATTATTGTACTTTTTTTTGCTAATATAAACATGGCTGTAACGCCAAGAGCTCCTTTTCACATTACACCCCTCTCCCCTCCTCCCCCCTCCCCACTGACCTCTTCGAATCCAAATTATTTTTTTAATTTTATTTCTTTTTTTAAATATTATAATTTCGAAATGTTAATAATCGATTGATAGATCGACGAAGCGTCCATCGCGTATACGCGCGAAACAGCCACGTCATGTACGATGCCGACTCGTTAATTTTCGTCCTTACTCCTTTTCAACGTTATTTTCAATTTTCTTTAATTAACTAAAAAAAAATTCATCTTCAAACGAAAATGTGAAGAAAATGATGATTTCAAAGAATTGCTCCGTACGTCTGTCATCTTCTCATCTTTTGTTCGCCGCTCTCGTTTATTAAGAGCAAATGTAAAAAAAACTGTAGATTTTGTCGCTTATTTTCTTGGAATTTTGTACTTTTCATTGTTAACAAAAATCGAAATACAAAACTAATGAATTTTAGGGCACAAAAATGAAAAAAAACATAATACAAAATTGAACATGATGTTTCTTGTCGTTTATAAAATTTGGTGTATCAATAAAATTACATTACAAAATTGGTATTACAGCGAAGATTTAGCAACTGCGATTTTACGCAAAAAGGACAGGCCAAATAGGCTCTTGGTGGACGAGGCCATCAACGATGACAACTCGGTCGTTGCGCTGTCTCAAGCAAAAATGGACGAATTGCAGCTATTCCGTGGAGACACGGTATTGCTCAAAGGAAAAAGGCGCAAAGAAACTGTATGCATTGTGCTCTCTGACGAAACTTGCCCAACTGAAAAAATTCGCATGAACAGAGTCGTCAGAAATAATCTACGCGTTCGGCTCAGCGACGTCGTCTCCGTACAAGCTTGCCCCGATGTAAAATATGGAAAACGCATTCACGTGCTACCTATGGACGATACAGTGGAAGGTCTCACTGGGTAATTCACAGTTCTTTTGTTTTCTTATCTCAACACAGAGTAAACTCCATAATTTCCACATACCGTGTCGCAGTTGCCAACAATGGAAAGCAACAAAGCTTTTTTTTTTTGCACCAAATGTCTCTAGTTGTAAAGTAAGAAAATTGGCAAAGTTTTCTGTGAACATAACGAATATTTTATTAATTTATGAATTTTTTAATTTTTATCCAAATTTATCTTGCTAAAATAAGATTATTGGTCGGAAAAAAAATTTGACCAATTTTCGGAGCTTAACACAGTGGATAAATGTTGAATTCTATCAAAGAAAAGAAAACCCAGTTTGGTTCCATTGCTACAATGTGAACTTGAGTATCGTCATGTTGCCTGGAAAATGGGTAGCGTTAGGATCAGATTTAATTCCAGTTGATCCAAAGTTATGAAAAGTATCTATTGTTCTCGTTGGCTATTGACATCAATAAAAATGACGAAATTTTTTCAATGGCAATCGAAAACGGTCACACTACTGGTTACACGGGACGGTCCCATTTCGTTAATTCTTCAAAATTTCTAAATTTTTTATTCCGATTGAGTTGTTAACGGAATGTGTTTGATTTTCAACGAACAGAAACATTTTCGAGGTGTATTTGAAGCCATACTTCCTCGAGGCCTACCGTCCTATACACAAAGACGACAACTTCATCGTTCGTGGAGGTATGCGAGCTGTTGAATTCAAAGTGGTAGAGACCGATCCTGGTCCGTACTGTATCGTTGCTCCTGATACTGTAATTCACTGCGAAGGCGACCCTATCAAGCGAGAGGTATGTTTCCTCACGTATTTGAGGAAAAAATATTCGTTAAGTCGGTACTGTTGTCTAGAATGCATTTTTCAGAGGTAACTTTTAGTATAGAATAAGTTTAAAACTTTCCAACTTTCTCTTTTTCCATTTTGTACACATATTTATTGCTTGTTTTAAAACACGTATAAATTTTTGAGAAAAAATTAAAAAATGTTATCTCATAGTTTAATAAGATTTAGTAAAACGATGCGGGGAAAAAAAAATCTTGATTGGTGACCACAGTGCCGGACGTTCTATGCATCCGAAAAAAAAAACCGAACGTATTCTTCATCTGCATCAATATTGTGAGCAATGGTACCAAAATCAGACAGAACAATTATTTTTTCACAAAATGGTGGCATGTTAAACCTTGATTATCAATTTTTCCTATACTTTTTCTCGTTCTGCGGTTCATGAAAAGAAAAATAAGAATTATTTCGACTCGAGTCTGGTACCATTGCTGGAAAACCGTCTAATGAAAATGTGTACGAAATTTCAACTCAATCGGCCAACTGGTTATCGAGATATCGTGGTCGCTAATTTAAAAAGAATATTTTTGAGAAAACATCTGACGTTGTTTATCATTTATTTCTTTTTTTCGAAAAAAATTGTACGTGTTCTTAGAGCATCAATGAATGTGCATACAAAATTTCAGAAAGAAAATTCGAACGGTTTCGAATTTATTCGACCGTGAAAATCAACTCCGAAAACGGGATTGTAGGCAACAATACGGTCTTAAACTGGAACTAAAGCCTCTTATTTCTTACAAATATTTTATTCTCCCTACCGAACGCCTAATTTTTCGTATCGCAATACAAATGTACATTTTATTATGAATAATCAGGAAGAAGAGGAAGCTTTGAACGCGGTTGGTTACGACGATATCGGGGGTGTGCGCAAACAGCTCGCTCAAATTAAGGAAATGGTCGAATTGCCCCTGCGGCATCCGTCTTTGTTCAAAGCTATCGGAGTCAAACCACCTCGTGGTATTCTCTTGTACGGTCCTCCCGGCACTGGAAAGACCCTCATCGCACGTGCAGTTGCCAACGAAACCGGAGCTTTCTTCTTCCTTATCAACGGTATACAAATTTTTTCTAAAAACTCTCGTAATAGTTCTCTACTTTATTCACTCTCGGGCACATATATTTATTTGAATTTTTCCTTGACATTATTTTACACAATATTTATTTCGAATTTTTTGAACAAACTCAAATATTTTCCATTTTTAAACATTCATTTTTGAAATATACGTCCAAGAAATTTCCATCAACAAAAACAAGC
Organism: Dusona sp. PSUC_FEM 10030013; assembly: GCA_018902295.1. Classification (NCBI taxonomy): domain Eukaryota; kingdom Metazoa; phylum Arthropoda; class Insecta; order Hymenoptera; family Ichneumonidae; genus Dusona; species Dusona sp. PSUC_FEM 10030013. The sequence continues at coordinate 9,186 of JABSMR010054577.1, forward strand.
AATTCAACGGCCGCAGTTGGACTTTATTAGCATTGAATTTTATTTGAAAGTTTCTACGTGAGGAAACCAAATGAGACGGACGTGTTAATACAAAAAGCGTGAAATAAAAGACGAAGGAACGTGTCGAATTTTTTCTTTCTTACTAATCGATTAATTTATAATCCCAAGGTCCCGAAATCATGAGTAAACTTGCTGGAGAATCGGAAAGTAATTTGCGTAAAGCTTTCGAAGAGGCCGAGAAAAATTCACCGGCCATTATTTTTATTGACGAGCTGGACGCCATTGCACCGAAGAGGGAAAAGGTATGGTTCTCATTGTTGTTCGTTTTTTTATCAAATAAATTTAACCCTGGAACAACGGGGTCGAAAACGACCCAAATGTTTTTGGTAACAAACTTCTTTTAACGATTTTTTCGAAACTTTTGCGCTTTATAGAGTTTTCATCATAACATGTTGACCAAATGCGACTTTATCATACACTTTTCTCTTCGTTATAAAAAAAAACGAAGAGAATGGTGTATAATTAAATCTTATGATCGCATACGAAGAGCATTTTTTACTAAAGAGAAGATTGGGGTCTTTTTCGACCTCGTTGCTGGAATTACTTTCGGATAAATAGATTGTAAGCGTTTCGGGTTAATGTAGCAATGTTGACAGAGTGAAAATAAGAAAAACAAAAACTAAACATCGCAATAGCAGAAATATCGATTAATATTGAGAAAGTTGTAATTTACTCTGTATTATGAAAATATTATTTATTGCTTCGTATTGTTTATTCGCTAAATAATTCAAAATTATGAGAAATTGTGTTATTGATTATAAGAATAATCGGAACTTTTGCGTCTATGACGAATGTATCAAACAATTTTATTTGATATTATTTTTAAAAAAACGATGAAAACACGTTTGTCAATGAAAATTAATAATATTCGACTTGAAATATAAACTTAAAAATTTAATTTTAGAATTTTTTCGGTTAATTTCGAACACAGTGACTCATGAATACCGTAAAAAGGGACGAAGTATTTGTAAAAGGTAAAGCAATGGTTTTATAAAGTAATTTTGTTTTGTTTGTACGTAGACTCACGGTGAGGTTGAGAGGCGTATAGTGTCGCAGTTGTTGACTCTTATGGATGGAATGAAGCAGAGTTCTCACGTTATTGTGATGGCGGCAACGAATCGGCCGAACAGCATTGACGGTGCGCTCCGTCGTTTCGGTCGGTTCGACCGTGAGATCGACATCGGTATTCCCGACGCGACTGGACGTTTAGAAATTTTGCGTATTCACACGAAGAATATGAAACTCGCCGACGACGTCGAGCTCGAGACGGTAAGATTTTTATTGCTCAGTTGATTAAAAAAAACGAATCTGTCATTTTTTTCATCTCAATTACTCCGTAATTTTGTTTATTATTCTCAACCAGATCGCTGCGGAGAGTCACGGTCACGTTGGTGCCGATTTAGCTTCCCTCTGTTCCGAAGCTGCTCTTCAACAAATTCGTGAAAAAATGGATCTTATCGATTTGGAGGACGATCAAATCGACGCCGAAGTGTTGGCCTCGCTTGCTGTTACGATGGAAAATTTCAAGGTGATTTATCGTCTCATTTATTTATTTAACGGGATAGCGTCATTCACTGGATTCGTAGCATAATTGAGTTGGGTTTTACTACAGTACGCTATGGGCAAGAGCAGTCCTAGTGCGCTTCGTGAAACGATCGTCGAAGTTCCTTCCGTTTCTTGGGAGGATGTCGGAGGTCTACAAAACGTTAAGAAAGAACTTCAGGAATTGGTTCAGGTAAACTTGATTCGTTATAGGATCGAGCTCCAATTTTCAATGGCAAGATTAATCGTTTTAATATTCACACATCGTCAAAATCATTTCTTTAGTATCCAGTCGAGCATCCGGATAAGTTTTTGAAATTCGGTATGCAACCATCGAGGGGTGTTCTCTTTTACGGTCCTCCCGGTTGCGGTAAAACGCTTTTGGCCAAAGCAATTGCGAACGAGTGCCAGGCGAATTTCATCTCTGTTAAGGGACCCGAACTTTTGACTATGTGGTTCGGTGAATCCGAGGCCAACGTCCGCGACGTTTTTGACAAGGTTATTACAATTTTGAGAATTTTGAGATTGAATTTTGAGACTGCAATAATAATGACGACTGATTTCAATAACTTTTTGTTTTATTTAACAGGCAAGATCAGCGGCACCCTGCGTACTGTTTTTCGACGAATTAGATTCGATCGCCAAGTCGCGTGGTGGATCCGTCGGTGACGGCGGTGGATCTGCCGATCGTGTTATCAATCAAATTCTCACGGAAATGGACGGTATGGGGGCCAAAAAGAACGTATTTATTATCGGAGCTACGAATCGTCCGGACATTATCGATCCTGCTATCCTACGACCGGGTCGCCTTGATCAGTTGATCTACATCCCGTTGCCAGATGAAAAATCCCGTGAGGCGATCTTCAGGGCGAATCTGCGAAAATCACCCGTAGCAAAGGTCAGTTGTGCGCTAAAACTTTCGCTCAAATTTCATTTTTTTTTTTATTCGAGCTTTAACCCTCTGAAGCACGGACATACGTTGTCTCACTTTTCTTTGCAGTTTTCGAATTTTTCAACTTATTTTCTGGCAACGAATACCAGGTTTTTCGTTTCTACATGGTCCCTAGGACATTCGTAAACGTAAAAAAAAACGATATAGTTATTATTTGTTAATCACACAAATATCACATAAAAACAAATAGTCGAAATTTGTATTTTTTCATGACAAAAATTATTTCCAACTTATCTACGATGAATATCGCGATGGCAATTTTTTCAGAACCTTCATACACTTTTACGAACTGCACAGAATTTTTTCAAAATTTTCCGTCCGATGGTTTTTGTTGAAAAAAAATAAAAATACAATCATTTCTCTACAAAATTCAAACTAACAATTGTATTCACTGAAAACTTGCACTTATTTTCAAATTTTTAGTTCAGATTCGTAATCAGCGAATCCAAAAACTTACGCATGCAAACTTTCGGGTTAATCGTACGTAAGGAAAATTGTATTTCTCTCAAAACGTTGACTCGATGAAACTTTGAATTTTTTATCTGTCCATTTAATTTGAATTGCGAAGAAAAAAAGTTTCATCCTCTTCGTGGTAACAGAGCTGAGTTTGAAAATGTTTCTTATCTGAGAGATTACGGCTGATAATACGAAAAATATTTAAACTTGGTTTAAAAAATGGTTTTCAGGATGTAGATTTGGTTTACATCGCAAAAGTAACTCACGGTTTTTCGGGTGCCGATTTGACGGAGATCTGTCAGCGTGCCTGTAAGCTCGCTATTAGGCAGTGTATCGAGAGCGAAATTCGCAGGGTAAAAGAACGTACGGCGAATCCTTCGGTGTCGATGGACGTAAGTACTTTTTCTTCGTTCCTCCGTTCTTTGCGTTCGTTTATTTTTATCAATGCCAATGAATAAATAACGTACTTCAATGATTTTTATAATATTACACAAAGATGGACGAGGATGATCCTGTGCCGGAAATAACGCGAGCTCACTTCGAGGAGGCCATGAGGTTTGCGCGTCGTTCGGTGTCCGATAACGATATAAGAAAGTACGAAATGTTTGCCCAGACTCTACAACAGTCGCGAGGATTCGGAACGAACTTTAGGTACGACTTATTGATATTCACCGAAAAAGGTAACACGAAAAAAAGCTATCGCATGTACAAGGAACTAATGAATTTTGTAAATTATTTAGATTTCCTCAAAATGCGGCTGGAGGTCCACAGGACACGACGCAGGGGGGGGATCAACCGTTCCAAGACGACGGTGACGACGATCTCTATAGTTAAGCCATCTTCGTTTTCCCAGTTGTGAGAGCCCAATCAGCAGTGAGCATACGACAAAGGGCCTTTAAATACGTTTTCTTCGTTCGTCTAAACGATTTTTTACAAAACCATGAGTTTTTTTGTTGTTCTCTCTCGATATATCGATCGGATGAAACGCGATAATAAAACAAGAAAATAAATAAAGAACATTTTCACACAGACAGAAAAGTCAAGAACAAAAAATAAAACGATTAAATTAAACGAAATGTTTTGTTTATATCGAGTTGATTATGAGATTTGCACAAACTCTGAAGAAGTAACCGCTCGTTCAGACCCTATTGGAAATTAACAACCGTGCTGAACGTCGTGAGTCAACAATCGACAATATAACAACACACGAAGCCACTCGCTCGCTTTGAGCCGTTAATAAAAGGGGAATAAAAAAAACATAACGAAATCTTATAATCCATTACGAGTACCTCGTAACCAGTGCGATGTACTCCATTTTACATCCTCGCATATTATAAACCGTAGGAAGAATTTGAATACATTAAAGAATTGCAATTTATTTGTGCAGAATTGATATTGTTCGTGGGATAAAGAAAAAAACAAATGTATCTAATCACAATCGTTTTGTACCATCACAAGAGTCATATTTGATTCTTGAGAATCTCCCTTAACCCCTGAGTACCGCACGATCTCCCATCGCCAAAATCTCCACAGCTCGTTTCATGACGATTTGAATATTTTTCATCGTGTCATTAGCTGCAAAAGAGTCCGATAAATAAATTGAAACTCATTTTAATTTTGTCGCTGTTTGATAAAAGAACAGCGAAAAGTCGTATTGCTCGTCTTTCTACGAAAGGATTTATTTGACTAAAAGAAAACGTACGCGAGTCCGAAGCGTTAGTGTATAATTTTTTTTTTACCGGTGTCAAAACCGCAACTTTGTCGAAAATGATATTTCAATGGTCCGAAAATACGCGAGCTCGCGTTATTAATTATTCGTAATTGTAGGTAGAAAAACAAAAGAAGAATGAAACAACGGTAATATCGTTTTCCGCAATTATATTTCCTTCAATAACAAATTGTTCACTTTCCCCGCGCTCATTTGACGAAATCAAGCAGATTTATTAACTGTAATCGAAACAACATTTAGTCACACCCCGACGTCTTGCGTTCGTTCGCTCAGAACTCTCCATTCGGGCGCACATTTATCAACTTCCTTTTTTCCCCATTTTTTGTTGGTATAATCTCGACGCAAGTACTGCCTCGATTTAATCGCTTTTCGCCCCCCGATAAATCGCCCGTTATATAGCGACGATTCCAATGTGAGCGGCGTATCGAACGATATGAAGGGCAAAAATAAAAGAAGGCAACGGAGATGTAAAACTTGAATAAAACAGAATTAACGAAAGAAACTATTAGTTGTTTT
>JABSMR010054578.1:0-22827 GCA_018902295.1 Dusona sp. PSUC_FEM 10030013
AAGATATATACCTATAAATATATTTATATTAAAACTATTTATAATTGACATAACAAAAATATGCAGCCATATTTCTTAAAGTCCTTAATGTAAACGAGAGTGCGTGAACATTTATAAAAATATGCACTGGATCATGGGTGTTTCCGACTATACCTTTTATGCATAATTCCCATCAACATTGGTTAATTACCAGCGCGCTTGAATTATTTAATTAATCCTGAGGTGGAAGAGATGCTAAAGCGACGTAGGAGATGACGAGGACATTTGGCCGTTTTATTTGAATGCTCGTTGGAGGGGGAGGGTCATAGGCAACGAAGCATTATGAGAGAACATGGAAAGCCATTGGGTATATATATATATGCACATATAAAAGCATAGAAAGTGGTCATGGGCCACACCTGCGCATCCTACTAAACCTCTCATAACGAAGGAAGCAGCAAGGATTCCCTTATACGTCTCGATAGGGCTATCCTTTACTTGAGAACAACCACAATTTCTAACGCCGTGCTGCGACCATACCAACGCCATAACAATCTCAAGGAGCTGCTACCACTAGTAACAGTGTAAACCACCCGTCGATTTCATCGCCGGGTGGTCCCATATATACCTAAACCACTTTTGGAGTTCTTTAGCTTTACTACGGAAGAAAGAAATGATTGTAACGTAATCACCATGGTTGTTGTTATCGTTATCGAGATTATAATCTTGAATACATATTAAAACGTTTGGAAAAGCCGGGCAATTATAATTTTTGTTGTAATACTGAAATTGTTTTTGAACTGTTTATAGCGGATTTATCGAGAGAAAGAGGCAGTCCGATTCAAGATGACGGTCGGAAAATGAATTTAGCGACTGTTATGCGATTCATTTGAGCATGCACTGGCATAACGTAATGACCCTGCAGCGAGGGATGAACGAGAACTAGAGATAGCTTTTCACACGAGTCACTTTCCAAGTCTTGTTGTTTTGTACTACAACAGCATAACGAGCTATGAGGGTGACGAACGCTTGCATCAAGACCATAGTTGTCTAGTTGATATGTGCTAAACTTTGTAGAGCGCGCTCATGCACAGGCGAATACTCTTCAACTTTTCGTACTATTTAAATAATCCAGCTCCGTTATCGTTTAAAATATTAAACTGTGCGAGTTTTATGAAATTACCCACAGTTTCAGTGCGGTACTGGCACACCAACGTACACCTGTGAAATGCATTTTCGTGCCACTCTCGCATTTAATACCCGACCAAAAAGAACCATGTACAATCATAATTGACCACAAGCCGTTGGCTTGTATAAAGTCTTGACCCCGCTTACCGGAAAAGCTAACGCATGCAATAATATACCTCCTACACATCCGTTTATGAAAGTGTTGTGTTTAAAAAATAAGTGTATATACATCGATAACAATTTATCATTCTAAGGAGTGAGGCGAAAAAATCAGCTCACCCGACAACATGCAAAAAAAACAGACTAGAATTGTTCAGTAACTTATTACCTCGCACTATTAATTTGTACAATAAAATAAATCTCTAAGCTGATTATTTTCTACTTATCCGCACCGTCTAACCCAACCGGACTTTATGCAGTGATATCTATGCGAGGCCTCCCGATCCATTCTCCAATGGCTATTTCTCTTTACTCTTGGTTTTATCAGCCTCGAGCTCTTATAGAGTTGGTCAAAACGATTCAGAAGCGTCCGCTTCTACATCGCATCTATACTTGGATTCTCTGTGCACCACCAATGTCTCATTTATCTCAGTGGAATGTTGGTGGAAGCCAGCCATTGTCGACCGCGTTTCCTCTGATTGAAAAGTGCCGATAGGCGATATCGATTGGGAAATCTCTTGGACTCTCTGTATGTCTTATATTTTCCTCTGTCCTATGTCCCACGCTGTAGCATTCGCGTGTAAGCAATCGACGACTACCTTCCTTTTCTAGCGCATTCTTCTTTTTTACTTTTATCTTCCTTGCTTTCTTCCGTTCACCGAGAAATCGAGGATTTCGTTTACTCTCATGGCGTCTCTTTTTCCCTCTTCCTCACCCCTCCCTCTCTCTCGCGCTCTCTCTCTCTCTCCCTCTTGTAGAACGAAGCATCCCAGTGGCACTCTTCCACGTATTGTCGACACGGCATTTTCTATTTCTAGAAGTCGTTCTTTTTCTTCTCATCTTCTTCTACGTTTTCCCTTCTAGCCATCCCACCACTTACACATAAAACAAAAAGCTTCACGCGAATCCACACGCGCCCTCAACCTTCTTGTCTTATTTCTTCCTCAAGCTCATTCAATTTGTTCTTTCCATCGTTTTTTGTATTTTCATTTTCAGTTTCTTTTGTCCGTTATCTTTTTCTTTTGCAACGATCGAAATCACGTCCGCGGGTTAAAACTTACACTTACGGCATACCATGGTCGATAGCGAAGATTGTCGTAGTCCCTTCAGCTTCGCCGTAAGGATCTGTCACATTCTTGTATACAGTTAATGCTCGTTCAGACACCAGCTTGCCTCAGCAAAGCTTTAACTGGCTCTGTGTATGTGCTGCAAAATCTGCAGAAGCGCTTCGTGAGAATCCACAGACGGAACTCTGGAAATTCGAGAGGCGGGTGAAATCGTTGGAAAGACGGGAGGGTTTATAGAATGGGATAAGAAAAGAAAGACCGAACGCAGAAAAGTCAAAGTCACAAAAAGATAGCGAACGTCGGTTTGTTGTGCCCAGGTTCAAGTTAAGACTTGCCCACAGGGATTCTCGGGTAATCGGGTTGGTCAAAGTTTCAAATGCACATATATATCCACATGCAATCTATGTTTATGCACGATATACGAACCAAACCGCTGAGATACAACGGCAGTGAGCACTTCCACCATATCTCAGACATCCCTCATATAGGTGAGTACTGATAGCATCATATGTTTGCTTTGGAGATAATCAAGGGCTTGATCGTTATTAATATCAGCAGTGAGCAGAGGACTCATGAAATGAACTGCGGGCTAATTGATCAACCGTGCTGGTCCACATCTTAAAAAAGTTGCCAAACACAGCCTAATTCGAGTATGGCACTACCCAGTACACTTAATACATTTCTTATGTAAAAAATACGCAGGATATAACTTTTCGAAAAAATTCTACGTTACGGAAGTATACAGCGAAGATATTTTGTATTCCTATAAAATAACGAGCGTCTAGAACGAACAATGTACTACGTGACCCGTTCCGAAATACGTAATTTTTATAAAAGTGTGTCGAAGCGGAAGCATGTAATAGGAAACAGAGACGCATCTGCATAGTGTACGTATGTAAATAATGAATTACGTGACCGATTCGACTATTACACTAAATAAGGTACACTGAGTGAATAAGCTTTTTCTGACACAGGTGTAGAACGGTGAGAAAAAGATGAATGTGGAACTGACTACAGGAATACGTTATTACATATTTGCATCGTGAAGAACCAATACAGAAAGAAGTATTGAGAATAGTTCGGGTATTAATTTTATAAAAGGAATGATCTTTGGCTAGTAATTTTGGTTCTCCGTTTTTTGTAACAGATTAGGGGAAAAGAAAAAATGGTGGAGAGTAGTGAAGGTACATCGAGAGCAGGTGGGCTGCAAATTCAAACGGGTAGCTGACAGGTTATATTGTTCAGGGAAAATGGAAAAAGACTGGCGACTGACAGAATAGGATGGAATCAACCCTCGAAGTTCCGGACACTAAAAATAGATAGCCAGTTCAAAGTTCCAAGGACTTTGTGTTATCAATCACTCCACAGAATGTTAAATTGTGTTAAAGGTATATAGGGTAGGGAATTTATGTATATCTTCCAGATCGCAAGGGCTTGCCGGAGGCCGCAGAAGAGATCGAGGTTACTGAAGGTGTACCTATTCGCGGAATAAAAAAAAGATAAAGGTTTTGTAAAAAAAAAAAGCTGTAAGAACAGTCACGGACTGTTGAAGCAATGTTTTCAAAGGCTTTCGGGAGTTGCCAGAAAAGCCGGAAGAGCCTGGAGGAAACAAGGGAAACTGAAAGAGAAAAAGAGATACAGGACACGAAAAAGAGGAAACACGAAAGCTTTGCAGAAGCGGATTTAGGATGAGAGGAGAGTTCGAAACAAGATTATGCCTTGGGCGAAATCTCTCTCGCTATCGTCGCGCGGACTTCAATATTACGTTTGGTCGGCTGCGGGAACTGTTCATGGTATGAAAATCCAACATACAATCATTTGGGAATGATTACGAATCAGGTTGAATCGAGATACAATACGCAAGTAGCGAAAGAAAAAATCTATGACCGGAAAGTCAGACACTTGCAGTATGTCATCCACATTTGTTTACCTGTCGCATTGTGATATGACCCTCATGGCCTGATTTTGCACTACCTGCAGTTTTTTCAACTCCGCCTCACCCATACCAATTAACAGTGTCGCACAATATTCAAAATGTGGGGCTGCATATGCGGGGAGATACTGGCTAATTCTATTTACTAAGCACGTTTTCTTTCCTGGTTTTTTAATTACATATTCAGAATGTTCGCCAAATCACAATTTATTATCGATAATCATATCCAAATATGCCATAGCTTCCACTAGCTTTATTTTCGTCCCGCCTAGACACTGCAATCTAATGTTCCCTCCCACTTCTTTTGTCATGCTTCTGGTAACCACCTATTTGGTTTCCGCTGCATGCATTTGTAACTCATTCCTATTCATGTTTTCCTATATTTTTACCGTCTCAGAATTTTTCAAAATTCTATCATTATCCATACCGCTGTTCCCTAAAATTCTTCTTCTGTTCGGACTTCATGTTATGTTACTCTTTGTTGAATTCACTATATTAGTAATACAGTTCACATTAGTATCCAACAAAATTATTAGCTATATTGTATCCCGTCGTATCATGTAGTATCTCAAAATTTATATTTTGCTCTTCCTTTGTAGCCATTGGCCCCCACTCATTATTTCTTTTACGGTTTTCCACAACTTTGTTGGGTCTTCTTGTTGCAAGCTGTACTATTTTCTTTCTATTCTTTTTTCTTTTCCCTCATTAATTTAAGTACTGCATTTCTTTCAATTTTAAACTGGTTCCAATTATCCCCTGTACTATTACAAACCGCTTCTTTGTATGCCTCATATCTTTTCCCCGCTGCGTCTCTTATTTCATCGGAAAACCATTTCTTCCCTTCTCATAGTATCACAATTGTTTACGTTCCTTTTGTTTCTAACTTATCCAATACATTGTGACGAACTGTAACTTCTTTTCATACAACGTACTGCTGTGCCGTTGCGTAAAAGCGGTAGATGGTCCTGGTTAGACACTTGCCGACTTCGTGCAGTGCCTAATCAGCTGTTCTTTATATTTTTATGCCCGCGCGAGTTCCACGTCTTGTGAACTCCGCACCAGCGCTCGTTTCATCGCTACAGCGACAAGCAACGGGGCGCGCTAATTAGGCATAGGGTGCAGGGACTTCACGCACTTCGACCGCACTTATTGATTCCCGATCGACATCTCCTGATCCGAGATCGATGCCGCAGGGTCCTCGGTCAAGAGAGAGTAGAGCGCAATAGACCTTGGCCTAGCGAGCAACGAAAGCGTAGCGGCAGAGAGTATTTTGGGTCTTGTCTTACATTTGAACTGTAAAATTAATACCTCGCGGTAATTATATCGTTTTTGGCGCATAGCGAGCGCATAGTAAACTGTGTAAAGGCTAACGTACCTTTTACGCTGAAATAATATACGTCCGAGACGCCATTTTAAACAACCTGAGTTGTCATTCAGTACCGGCCATCGTTTCGGCCCCAATCCCATTGATCAGAGAAGCGCATATAGAAAACGATCTTTTCGGAGGATATCAGAAAAGGTAAGTTTGGAAGTTTTCCCTTGGAAATCATAAATTATAAATTATTGTAATTGTGCCCGCATGCTTGCCAATACCCTCGGTCTTCCGTCTCTCAAACGCGCGCAAACGCGATTCCTAATCACGTCCTAAGACACGTAATACGTTTGTGCGCGAACACCGTTTTTACTGAGCACAGAAATGGTGCAATTTCCCACAACATCTACTATGTTATCAACAAATATCTTTGCTCTTTGACTTATTTCTAGTTCTTGCCTCCGTTGCATTTCTTTTCCCAGAGGGCTTATAAACTCGTTGCCATTTAGTTTATTAAAATTTCTCGCTAAACTCCCCTGTATTTATTATCTTCGTTGTTTGTGTTTAAAAAAACTTTTACCCATGCATGATCCGTTATTTTTTATTTATGCGCCACCTGTACTTGTACATCGCAGATCGATTATTGTCTGAGCAATCTTAGCATCTCTATCAACAATTTCTTCTCGTACAACGTGTGAACACTCATATCTGTATTAAAGTCTTGTAATATTACACAATCTCCTTTTACTATTAGTTCTTCAGTTATATCCTCTATGTATCTTGCAAAATCCGCATCTGAAGCACTGGGCAAATGACATACAACCATTATCACCCCTTTTTCCAGCATCTCTTAGGTTTTCATCGCAACACACCAATAGTTCAATTTAATTTTACTTATCCGTACCAACTCATATTTAATATTGTCCCTCACATATAACATTGCTCCTTCCGTGTTTCTATTTTCCGCATCACATCTGATTACACTGTATCCCAGTACACTCACTTCACCGTCTTCCAATTCGGCATCTATTCGAGTCTCTACACGGCAGTGATTGCTAGACTTATTTTCTGAAAAACTTCATACTGTATTTCATCCTTTGTGTGCCATAAGATTATACGCATAACATCCCTTCCGTCTGTCGTTGCTAGTCTACCCATCCAGCTTTTCTCTTCTCCTCTTGCATCGCCCTTTTTATGTAGGACATTCGCGATCTAATGCATCATGCTTTTCGTACATCGTCACAGTGTAGTGTCGATTTTTAAACAAATAGTTCACACATCGACTTTTTGCAGCTATACACTGTTTTGCGCTCTAATTACTTGCGCACTTGTTCCATTTTTTTCTCTTATTCAGTCCTTTGCTATATAGTAGTAGCCCCAGCATTTGTAAAATCTTTTCACGTTCACGTCATTAAAATCTTGCCATGTTTCCCAACCAAAACTGAGCTTTCGTTTGCCCACTACCGCGTGTGTTCGCTCATCAACGTCCAATATAATTGTTCCTTCTTTCTTGGTTCTGTCCCTTCTTTTCATCTGCTCTTTCTACCCATGTCTCCTTCTTTTAATAATTCTTTTTAAAATTCGCATCTCACCAAACTTCAAGTAAATCAGTTCTATTCTATTTCGTAATTCATTTAATCAATCAGTTTATCATCTTCCAATTACAGTGCTTTCTCGTCTGCATTAACAATCTTTATTTTCGGTTTTTTTGTGTTGGCTCAGCAACTTTGAAGTCCTCATCCATTTTCACTTACATCGTGGCTTTCAATATTTTTATTTCTTCTTCTGTTTCAGATCCCAAGATCACTGTTTTCTACTGCCTCGATTTAATTTTATTATTCTCACAGCCATATTCTTCACGTCAACTCTTTCATTCATTCCCTCTTCTATGATTTCACTTCCTTGTTGTTCATTCGATTTGAAAATTATTACCTTTTCTTTCTTGTTATCTTTGACTGCTTGACTGTTCGTTTCTGTTGGTACTGTTTGAAAACGCACACCTTCGTGCTGAGCCATTTTTTTAACTCCTCCATTTTTGCTTAACGCTTTCCATTTTTTTCCTGAACTATTTCTGTGATGATTACCCTGATTTTATCCGTCCATGCAATTTCGTCCTTCATGTCTTTCGCTGTTGTCATTATCCAATCAAGTTTCGTTCATGTGGCCGATATTGCACTCAAATCTTTGTTTCCATTAACTAACCCTACTCTACCTCTACTGACAGCTCCCGTTTTTCTCTCCTGTGTTGGTGTCGTTAGATTTTTTAAATCGAACTTTTCAAATGAACCCAGACAAACCACTGGCTCGTTATTCGTGTCTAATACTTTATGCTCAAATTAACAGTCCGAGGAAAAAAGTTTCATGCAGGTTTCACATTGCTTGTGCTATAGTTTTTTTACTGCTGACCATTGATACTCATCGTAATCAGTGACCTCTATCATGATTGGTATATTCGTACCAATACAGTCGGTAATTTAGCGTTGGTTATACCGATACATATCACTCAATGTCACAGAAAATCAAACGTACGTGTATTGCACACACGTTTGAGGTTCAACGTTTAGAATAACCACGTTTGCATTTTTTATCTACTGCTTCGACAGCTCGCTGTCAATGGCTACTACGTGTTAAAAGACTCTCTATATTCCATGAACAAGGAAAAATCAAATTTTACTCTCATAGATCAAAGTATTTCTATTAAATTACTCTCATACTCACTCCCGGCGTATTGGCTTAACTTTTTGCACACTTTTCAAATTTATCGCGATGGTTTTACCCATTAAAAAATCAATATTTTTACGGAACGATTTGAAAGGCATCTACACTTGCTCGAAGAGAGAGTGAGATTTATGTTTATTCCTTATGCAAAGAAATTATCCAAATATCGAATAACAATATATGATGAGCTTTTACGGCCGGTATTTGATTGTTTCTTTGTAGTTTCGACTTGAGTTTGTTAATTAGTTTCTATATTAACCACTGTAAATAATCTCTCGAAAACAGACCAAGAACATTTCTAAAGAGGGCCTCCGATCATAGCCGAAATTACAAAGAAATAGGCGAATAATAATGACGAAAAAAAGCTGCGTATAAACAAGTTATTCATAATACCAAGTTAAAAAAAAACGTAGCAAAATGAGCAACATCGAATGAAACATAATAAACCAGGCGCCTTGTAACAAAAATAAGCAATCGACTGGTCGCGATAAGGACGCTCCAGGAAATCAGTCGAGATTTCCACTATCATTAGAAATCGTTTCAACATTGGTGAACTTCTGAATTGAAACGTGTGTTAGCCCTGGTTTTTGGTTCGCCTCGACGGTGAAAAGATTATCTAAAAGTGTGGATCTCAAAACTGTTATGGTGGAAGTGGAAATTGTAGATGAAGGAAGAGAATGTCTATTGGAACTCTTTCCAATAGAAGAGGGCGACCAATTTTAAGCAGAACGTAAATTTTATTGCAAACTGTTTAAAGGATTACCAAAACAAGAATATACGGTGGAAAATGGAATGAAGCGGAAAGTGGACCCCGCAGAATAGATTTTCCTACTGTTATGTGTTCTCTCCGGGGAGACATAAAGACTCTAAGATGATTTGCAAATGTCAGTAGAGACCAGAGGATTGAGCACGCACTTCAGTCAGATACGGAAGATGAGTGCGAGGGGCTAAAGCAAGCGAGTAAAATACATGACGAATGGAATATGGGTTTGAGATGCACAGAGATAAGTAGAGCAACGGCAACGTCGTGGGAACTTAATTAATCAAAGCCGGGCGCCTTCTTAAGAGTACCTCATTACCGGAATACGGGCGTGAGCGCGAGTAAGTGACCCGAGTATTCGAGTACCACCAGTAGCAGAGCGACGAGGGTGTGTCACGGTAGTGATCTCAGTAAGGGAGTAGATGGCACTGGTGTTGCATCTATAATTGAGACGCGGCTAATTACCTGAATGTACCAGCCATGTGAAAAAGAAATAGAATTGCGAAAGAGTTGAAGATATATAGAACAAGTAATAAAAAAATGAGGAAAAAATGCCGAAAAAGCGAAAGAGAAAATGAAAAACTCTGCTTGGTCTGAAGGTGGAGGCTCAAGATTAGTGTGAGTAGAAGAAGAGGCATAAAAAAATAGCCTAGCACAATAAGTGGAAACGAAAGAAGAAAAACTTGTGGCGCGCAAGGCATGGGATTCCGCGCGAATAGCCTCGGGCATCTGGGATTCCAGGAAGATATGAAGAAGGGGTGAAAGGATAGAAGAGAGAGGAAGATGGAGAGAATGAAAGAAGCATAGAAGCAAAGGAGTGAAGGAGGGACGATCGCATGCGAGATTTTCTCGACTCGTCCTATCGTACCGCATACTCGTCCCGCACTCACAAGAAATGACGCTCCCTTCGTCATCTATATGTTGGGGCAGTGGATGAAAACTCTCAAGAAGTGGAACTCAAACTCGGAATGAAAACATTGACCGCTGGGGATGATTACTCTTGAGGAGGAAACGGTACCGTAAGAGAAAGTTAGCAGCGAAAAGAAATAATAACGGAATGAAAAAAAAATAGTAAAAGTGCGCCTGAGATTTTTCGCCAATTTGCGGGGGCCCTGATCATCGCGATGCCTTGTACCGGATTACGAGGTCATGTTAGATAATAAAAAGCGTTGAGCAAAATAATAATAAAAAATAAATGTAGAGAAAAATGCTGAAAGAGTTGGGAAAATTTCACCAAGGTGAAAGGTCAGTGTCGTGTTTGCCAGAGTTAGCTTTTATATGACATAGAAAGTCCGTCTCTCGTCTCGTGTATGAAAAGGGTCTACATAATACAGAGTTCACAATACGGGACAAAACAGAGTGCCAAACGCAGTACCGCAACACAACCTATATGTTGGGCCCGTTAAATATTCCATCCCTTCATCACAACGATTCTTCCACACGGAGTCTTGTGATTTCCTCTTTCTCATCCTGTCCTTCTCATTCGTATTTAGCTGTTGTTACGACATGGCGGACTTGAGATAAATATTATGGTGGAGTGGAAATATTTGGTTGTAGGAAGGTGTACGCTACACGCATAGGCAAGTGCATAAGAAGAAATGCAAAGGACGGTAGGTTACAAAGACAGATACATGAAAAAGAAAGTGGGAGGAAAAGCGAAGCAGAAAAGGTGTAAAGAACGGCAGAAAAGTCGCATAAGTTGCGAGATTTCGCTACGTAAGAGAGAAGTGAAGAAAAAAGATGCCCGAATGGATGAGATAAATTGAAAGAGCTCTCGAAGTTGTCAACTTCTACCCTGTGTGAAAAGAGAAAGAGAGAAATATATATACATAGCGGAAGAGATAAGAGCGAACAAAGAAAAGTACGACGAGCACCGCAAATCGCCACAGACTCAACACGGTTCTTTGTAAAAGTGTACGCTTTGCTTCTCCTCAACATCTCACTTTTTTTGATATCTCACACTCCTGCTACGTACCCTTATTTATTTATTTATTTATTCACAATGCTTGGAAACCCCGTCATTCCATGAATACAATATTAGATGCGTCAGCGAGTCGAATATTTCAAAGGTTTTCCATAAAAATATTAAAAAAGAATAGGAGGTGGGGTATGAAAAGGAAAAGAGACAAGGGCGAAAAAGAGAGCGAGCCTCGAGGATATATTATTTACCCGCGATGGAGGAAGTGGGAAGGTGTCGTTACGAAAACGAGTCTGTATCCTTGAAGAGGGGAGGAAATTGATACGCGCTCGAAAATATAGTTCTTATATCCACAAGCTTCCATCATTTCGAGACTTCTCGTGACAAATCCTTTGATTATTCGAAGTAGAAGAGGTATTCATTGTATCACTTCCACTCTGTGGATCGTTATTTGGATTGTTTCTCGTGCAAACTTTGAAAATATCATAAATAGAATCTACCATCTGCATTAATGTAAAATTATAATGCTTGCTCATTTTCAGGCCCTAACTACAAGCATATGCCTTGAACTTGTTTTGATTGCAAACCATGCCATTGCGACACCATTTTTTCTTCCACGCCAGGCCCTTTGATTTGAAAACAATACATACAAAATAAAATCTAAGAATATACGACTTTTTATGAACCAGTGTTATGACGTCCTCCTATACGTCGATAAAAGTACTATCTTTCTAAGACAGAACAAGACGATCATATTTACATGTATGATTATGAACCTCCACATGACGTTAGGCACAAACTAAAACGATATCAACTACCGAAACCCATGGACTACCACGATCACAGATATTCTGGAAGGAACGAGAGAGATGCACCCTTAACAATGAACGATTACTATGAAGAGTCTAGGACGAGACGTACGAACGCAATAACGCATTACACTAAATTAACATACCGTAACTGTTAAATAAAAGTGAACTGTCCTTTTATTTTTACAGATACATAACAGTATATATTACGAGTGGTGGTAGCGCGTCGAGACAAGTATATTTATATATAGATATATCCGGCAATGACAAATCGCTACAAGAGTCTTTTACCGGACAATACATATATGTATAAAAGCCGCTTTTATTATTTTCATGAAGAAATATTCATTAATTTATTCATATTGTATTCCTAAGAAGCAACGAACCAAGTGGAACTAGATCCTGATATATCCAAGGATAATTCGTAATGGAGTCACTCTTTTTTTTGTTCGGGTCGACATCTTGTTACAGTTTTATGTGTATACCCCACTCCAGTAGGCAGAAGGTTTATAAGTTATTCATTCCAGAAATGACCGGCCAGAATCGTTGGAGATAAAAAAAAATAAAAAGTTGAATATTCTTTCATCGTGTTTTGTAACCGCAAAGTTGGAACATTAGTGCGAAAAATCTCTGTGGTTTGTGGGGTCTTATTCGTGGTAGCAACAAACGAAAGAGTGCAAAAGTATAGGGAGGACAAAATGAGAAAAATAAATAAAAAAGCAAAAAAAGAAGAAACGCGTGAGGACTGTTGCCACACGCAATTTATACAGCTCAGTTGGAAAACTTGTTTGAAGGACTCCATCAGACACGAATGTGAAGGAATGAGGCGAAGAAAGAAGTTGAGAGAATGAGAAAAGAGAGAAAACTAGGGGGTGGGAAAAAAACGAGAGTAATAAGTGGCAATGTGACAAACGAGAGGGCGAGAAAGGTAGAAGAATATAGAGGGGGCGGGAGGAGGGGATGTCGAAAAGGGTGGAGAAATAAAGTGCGGATACACAAAAGTAGGAGGACAAGGAGACTGACGTACGAGGGGAGGGGCTCGAAAACTTTTTCATAAGTCACTTCGCAGTCGGCGTGGAAGTGGCGCGCGAGCGCCCTTTCGAGTTATTTACTTCCAGACCGTATTCTTCGAGTCACGAAGGAAGCGAATACTGAGCCGTAATGTACATGCATATAATATATAGTAACAACAATGTGGCATGGAGCTATTACCTCAGTCAACCAGAGGCGGAGGGAGCGCAAGGAGTGTCGAAAACTTTGAGCAAAGAAACACCATACATATATATATATATATAGCATTAACGTGTACTAGAATACTTTTCCGAAAATTTGTTCGAGGTTCCTTACGCGCGTGACTATTATTAAACAGGAGAGGGGAAAAAAAGAAAAAAATCGTATACGATCACCGCAAGTAATTCAATGAGAAATACGAGATTGAGAGAATGAAATTAGAAATCAGAAAAGTTGAATTTCATTTATTGACATTTTTCAAATTGACATTTTCGTTTATTTGCGAAGAAACCGTGGGTATCCAATATCCGCAAGTTATGACTCGCCGATATTTTCTTTCGGGGAATGTTCTCGTTAAAATAATTTCTTTACAAGGCACCAGCTCGTATTTTTGTATGCTGTATTTCGCATTAGTAATACAGGGTTGTAAGCGAAAGGAACCATAAATTTTGAGGGAAGAAATAAGCAGTAGAAGGGTAAATGTAGAAAGAAAGAGACATCATGATGAACAGTGTAAGAGGAAATATACGTTGAGGGTGGAATCGGAGACTGAATCCAACATGACGTATATATCGTTCGGTGCGAGAGAAAGTGTAGGACAAGCTTGAAGAACTGTGGGGTGATAGGGGCTGCAGAAATTTTTCCCTCAGGGGCAGTGGCCGGTTTACGCACCATTTCAATCCGTGACCTCGTCATCGGGGAATGAAGGAACCAATTTCGGGCTCGGGTACATAGAGAACGGAACCAGCTGGGAGCTCTTCGAATCCCTTTTTCTCACCATTGAACGTCCCAAGCATCCATTTTTTTCCCTCGAAATCCTTTTAAGTACGAAAGGCACGCGATATCTATATATGTTTTTTACGAAATAAAAGCCCTATAACGAATTCATGAATATTGTAATTGATGAATTATCGACGACACTGCGGGTACATATGCAGGTTTCGGAATAAATTATATTCTCTTCATCACGCTTTATATTTCGACTGAAAAGAGAATTAAAAAATCGCATAGTTTCAACGCTCAGGCTTGTAAGAAAAAAAATTCAATTCAAAATCTCGTTTCGCGATGAAGTAGTAGCTTTTTACCCGTTAATCAAGTTTTGGTACAGAACCTTAGATATAGAATAATACCGTTCACGACTTTCGCTGTTTCGAAATCCTCTTCAGAGGAAGAAACTCGTCCAATGTCGCATATAAGAATCTTTATTTCCCTGAAGAAGTAGCATTTTCAAGTCGCTACTCCTTTATTCTATCGAGTTCAGAAAAAAGTCGATTTCCTCTCAGTTTCAAACCAATAAAACTATCTACCTTACATGTGAATTTAAGAACATCAGTGACATCCGAGTGACTAAAATAATCCAAAGAAATTTCGGCATTCTCGTTTAAAATTTCAAGTATAAAGCTATACTTATAAAAAAAGAAAAAATTAAGCTATTTCATCTTTCGTGATCACAATTCGACGAACCACACTAACATTATTTTCAGATTTTTAAGATCATAAATTCTCGTGGTAGTTCAAGCGTAACATATGGCCCCTGACACGTATTAAGACCGCCGTTCCGTTCCAACTATTCTCACCAGAGTTACAGGTTGTAAAGGAAAATGACAATCGTATTTCCGGATATCCGTGCTTTTAGTATTTCACAGTAAACCCTTTGCCCTAATTTTTTTTCTTAAACTTTTCCATTTTCCTATTTTCTACGGTGCGAAATCGAGGTGAATCCTGCATGTAACTTAACCGGCAAAATGTCCTATGTGCGCTTGTACGATTGTATCCTGCGAAGGAACAGAACAACTTCCCATTGAATTTACCGTTTACCACGAGCGCGCCAGGACCGCTTTTGAACACCGGTAATTTTTGTTTCCGGTCAGTGCACCAGCAATATCACCCCGCAACGTCTCTTACTCAACCTCATCCTTTTTTCGTTATTTTTTCGAGGGCGCTTTCATTCCACATGACAAGCTATATATATTTATTATATAAGTAGTATGAGCTGGTGTCGATTAGGTTTCGTCGTCAAATGTACCGTCTCCTATTTCAGTCGGGGAGAACGTGACCGATGCAACAGTATAAAAGTTCTGCGATCTCATAAAGAGCATTTTACTACGCTTCCATTACTGGATGGGGGCTTTGAAAGGCCTCACTGCAGCCTCATTCGTAGCTGATGCGTTTAATAAACAAACATATTAATATTTTTTGTAATTTCAAAACACTCACTTAATTCTACTTTCGTACATTTTTCTTAACAAAAAATATCTGAAAAAGTTTTTTTTTTGTACATTTTGATAAATACAGTGAAGTATTTAATAATATATCATTACAATTCTGTGAAATGCCAACAAATTAGGCAGTACTCTTCAGCTGAGGTTTTTTCGGCAACTTTTGAAAGGTTGTGTAGAATGCGTGACTAAACCCGTTGTTTTAATTCGTGCATTGATCCAGCTGTTACTGTAAGTTGAATTATTTAACAGTAAGCAACAAGTTACCTTTCAATATAGCGATTTCATTCTTTTTTTGTTAAAGGAACAACTTCTTATTGGAAAGTTTTACTTATGAAGTATAAAAATCTCCGATAATCAATATTTTTTATAGCAAGTAGAAAACAAAGAAATCATAGCAAAATTTTGACCTAAATATTAAATTACTGCCATTTCGTTAATTCTTAACTTATTCCCTTTAACTTAAGTATTTTTTAGGATATGCTACAACTTGCGCAAATTGACTGTGATTACCCTGTATGCCGATGTTTGGACACGCTCTTTGGGCCCCAGATTATTTTATGCTGAAAAAGATGTAATCTAAGCTTCGACCTATAATAAACATGTATGAAAAACTGGCAAATTTGACCCACTTTTCGGACGAATAACTGTACATCTTCCCGCAAATATCATGAGCAATCAATAAAAACGTGTAAAGATTACTTTTGAAATTTATATCCCTTACGATTCATCAATCTACAAGATTGAAGCTACCTAACATTTTTTTCAGTCTCAGGGAGGGATTCGCGAACGTGGATAGGATTATATAGAGAAACTCCGGTGGGAGAGACACATAACAGCATTGCGATTTTGAGATCGGCGGTGTGAAGGATTGATAGACTGAAAGAGAAAAGGTTGGAAACCAAAATCCCAAGCGTCTTGTAGCGTGAAAAAGATAGATAGATGAAAAAAGAGTAAGAGCGAAATCGCAACATATAAAGTCTATTGCGCAAGCACAGCAATATCAGCTTTAAATCTGAGACATCGCCACATCTCCCGCTCTTCTTTCTCTTCTCCACCCTGTGGTACCGTAAAACTTTCTGGATTTCGACGACTGACAGCTGTCAGCGGCGAAAGAGCGGAGAAAATCGCTCCTGCTGTTGCTGAGACTGTCTCACTCTACGGTCATATCCTCGAGCTCTGTCAAAGTGTCGACCCTTTCGGTGCAACATTCTTCCCTATTGTCTGTTTCGGAACTATTTGGGCTTACTTTCGATTTGAATTTCGACTGCATTTGAATCCTTCATAAAGCTTCAGCATGTTTCCACATTATATTCTATACGATATAAGCTAGACTGATTCACAAAATAACGCACCCCGCTCTCAAAGAAGTGAGCTAACTGTGCTAATTAAAAACTTGCTGTTGCTTTATCACTATTCTATCATGCTTGCCAAATCACCCATGTTCGTAGCCATTTAATAACATCCTTATTAAAGAAACTTCATAAACAAAATAAAATGAACAGGTGAGTGTATTAAAGTTTTCGATTCCCTCGAATTTTATTCAATTGTAGGGTTATCTACTGTCCTATGTGTAAATAAAGTATTTTGTGAACATTTCATTGTATATTATTTTCCTTAGTATTATAATTTTTGTTTCATATATTTTAATCGTAATGAAAATGTCAGTACAACGAAAGTTATTGTACAAGATTAGGTTACGCGAAAACTGTGGTGTTGGTGAATAAATTAATGAACGAAATAATATACATTGATTGTGTTTTAAATCAACACTTTGTTCTTTTCAACGGATATAAATATATAATGTGATATGCACTATAGAAGTAACATTCCCAATTAATTCTTTGGGGGATCAGCTTCATTGAAAAAAGATGGCAACCACAAATTTGGCAACCAGTTCCACTTACTGAAATCAAATGAAACGAGATTCAGATAAAATACATTATTGTTTCGTATATCGGTCGTTCATAGAATGTTTCTGTTATATCGAAGAGTCTTCGTTCAAGTTTACAATTTATAGCATTAAGAAATTCGTGTTATCTCTTTTCAAAGCGAATTTGCAAGAAAACATTTTTTTTACGCATTTCACATTTTCCCCCCAAATATTTAGTACATTCCTCTTTGCCGTAGGTAGATGATGGGCATGTGTAACTTTGTCAAGTGAAACTTGAAAAAGTTGCATATACCCATCATCGATCATTCACTTGACTTTGTCAAGTAAAACTTGACAAAGTCAAGTAGAGTTAAAAGAAGCATGCAGGTTGCAATATATGTTGATACATATCTACAGTACACGGAGAGAAAATAATATCAAAAATTACTATGGCATCATAGTTCTCTGGTAGAATGTCGACTCTCTGAGGATTTTTAATAAAAACATAGTAATTTTTTACAGAAATTATTAGGGCAAAAATTTAAATGTTTTCGTTATTTTCAATGAAATTGCAACGAAAAATTACTATGGTTTTGCTAAAAACCCTCAGACGGTCGACACAGTACCAGGGTACTATGATGCCATAGTAATTTTTGATATTATTTTCTCTCCGTACAGTGTATATGCAATATTCCTGGTTAGTGAAAGAATAGATCGTGGAATCGGAAATACAGAGAGAACAGAGGACACCATGCACTCGAACTGTAACGTCTATCGATTAATTTCCGTGGTCGAACGTGATCATAAAGTTATGGGATGTAACGTTGATAGAACGCGAGCTTTATAACGAAGCTGGCATCCAATCTCGAAGCTGTGAACGATGAAATATCACGATTTCACAGGATTCACCATTCTCTACAAGCTATAATTAAATAGCTATAATTAAACTTGTCATGCATGCATATGTGTATCTAGGTTAATTGAATTTATTCAGCACAATTGATATTGTGGCCACGTTTACATAATATATTTTCCAATCATTGCGCGATTGAACTATCGCGCAAGCATTTCTGCGGTAGACATTACCGCGATTGTTGATCAAACATCGATTCGAAATTTCGTTTAGTAGAATGGCGTTACGAAGCGAACGAGTGTACTTCTTTTCTAGCACTTGACGGCAAAAGTTCGACGTCATTAAAATAATAAAAGAGAATGGAGGGTGAGATTTCATAATGGAGCGGAAAATGAACAACAGTGGATAAATGAGGGTTGAGCAAAATTCTGTACGACTCTCGAGTCTAACTCCAGCGAGAACTGAAAAAAAAAAATATGGATGAAAGGGCGCGGGGGAGGGGGAGAGAGTAAAATCGTTAGGGCGACATCGCGTGTCGTTTTAATCAAGAAATTTCGACATCACGTGACGCGCCCAAGTGACACTGTAGAGAACAGCATTTTAGGGATATTGGGCAGTCGGTAGTTACTTAGATCGAGAGTTTTTTATGTGTGTATTATACTGTTATATACATGGCTTCTCTACCTAGCACGCTATTTGTGAGAATCACTACTGCTCCTTCTTTCGTTTTCTATTGGTCTCTACGTAAAGCAATTCACCATTTGTAGGGTGAATTACGGCCGCTTGCAGGACTCTCGCCTCGTTAGAAAACGAACTAGAGCTTTTGCGGTTCGATGAAATACACGAAAAACTACGAAAAGTAATGTTTCTTCTTCACTCCTCTGTTTTCTATACTGTGTGTTAAATGGCTGCTTGATCAGGCGCGAACAAAGCTTCTCGCGATTGCTTGTACTCAGAACGTTACTCAAATTCTCACCCATAAGAAATATCGAATATGGTTTCATTGAATTTCCTTCAAATGCTTTTATCACAGGCGTAAACTGACTGTGCGTGGAATAAAACGTGAGTTTCCATACTTTAGCATCAAAATTATATAAATATTACTCAAGTTTAACAAGACTTAAAAGAAGACTTCTTTCAATAAGTGTAAATTTAATTGAATTTAAGTTTAATTTATCAAGACTATAAATAACTGTATATTTCGTATAGTAAGATAATGAGGTCAGCTCTGTTGCATTTTCGAATACAGAAAGGGAGACGGATTCATGTCCATACATTTGAAAGCATATTGAGTGAAAATAATTACGATAGAAGAATAATGCACATAATAAAGTATACACTGAAGGTTGCTGTTTTACGTTAAACCAACTATATATAATTATAATACAAACAAAATGATTAATATTGACAAAATTTTAATTATATTATGTGTTCACTCAACATGATAATATTTCGGTATATATATATTTTTTTCATAACTTTTCTACCTTCAGATATTATATTTAGATGTAAACCAAAGAAAAACATTTATAAAGAATCAATTCACTTGCAACCAGTAGATTTGCTCGAAAAAAATATCAGCGTTGTTATTTGACGACGATATAACGATATGTAATTCGGGAACGATTACATTATACACGAACGACGACTCATATTATAGAGTAAGTGCAGGTAATTTTGGATGGCAATTTACGTGTTATTTTGTATTCGCTTCGTCTCATATATTCAATTACTATTGATAAATAAATGTATTCAACCGAAAGATATTGATATATACACGTAGAACTACAATATTCACGGAAGTAATGATGTTCTATAATTCATATAGAAGTTTGAATTGTTCCATCGCTACTTTCAACGAAACGCAATGGAATATATTCGTTAATTAAGGTTTCCGCATTTCAACTATTATACAATTATCAATGATCCACCCAACGTATATTTCCGGACATAAATTAATATCCAATATGAAACGATAACATGTATTAAATGTGAAAATCTTAGAGATTTCATGAAGCTAGAGGTAAAAAACCAATATTCTTTCCCCACAGCCAAGCGGACCGGAGATTATTCTACGAGCGAGAAGAACATGTAGGAAAAGAGAAAAAGAGAAAGAATGAGAGAGAAAAAGAGGGAGAAGGAGGTACCAAACAGTTCGTTGTTAATCGAGAAATAGTTCATCCACGACGAGCTTAACCATATGCACCTTGCCCAAGTGGGTTCGGTCTCTCACGAGATTATACAGGGGTGGGGATACGATGGCGGAAAGAGAGCACGTTGGAATGAGAGGCAAAGATGTAAATTAAATGCCATGTACCATTGGGAAATAGTTTGCGGCGTATAAACATAGCGGAATAGTTCGAGAGTGAATTACGGTCTCGTTCTCGCGAGAGTCGTTACCGGCAAGGAGAGACGCAAGGAGAAAGAAAGAGACAAAGAGAGGGGGAGGGAAGGAGTCTACGAAAGTAATGAGCCCCTAATTGCACTCGTTGCTATATATAGAAGGGCGCCTAAGAGTTGGAGTTCTCGCACGTCGCGCAAAACGAGTGTGTTACGCGAATTTGCCGCTCATGCCGGAGCAAACCAACTCCATGGTATATTACTGTGAGGAACTTGAAGAACCTGCGAATGAGTGACAAATTACATATAACAGCATACATATTAGATATATATGCATGTACAAACATCAGTAGAAGAGTAAATTGTACAGGGTACACGAGGCTAAAGAAAAACTCTGAAGAGACGGCGAGTAATGCATCTAGAATCAGATGTATACATGTACACGTATACACTCGAGACTCTCACTCGACCATGTGACTTTCGTGTGGAAAAGGCGATAGAATTCACGCTACAGTTAATAACGGGCTTTAGTCAAAAAGAAAAATAAAAAAGAACAACAACGACACTTAGTTGAAACAAAAAATAAAATAAAACCACTCAATTCAACGACATAATACAACTGCCATGCAATGAAATACTAAATTCATTTTGAACTAAGGCCGTACTATGAATACTATAATAAAAACTTGAGCATTGGAATAAAAATAAGAATTATTCCAAGGATAATTGATTAATTTATGTATTTATTGTAGAGGTTGTAATTATAATCAGTGTGCCGAGATGTCTCGGCTGAAAATTTGACTTTTGAGAGTTGTTCGTGCCTGTTATAAGTCGTCACTGAATTTGCCACTTGAAACTGTTTTCAATCGCTTTTTTCGCAAAATATATAGTTACCGTGTGGATATATATCGAGCTCTAGTCATTATCCCTTCGAGTTGGCACGAGTGCGATGAGTGCTGAACATTTCACCACAAAACGTACGTATACCACTCGCTGTACGTGCAGTTTTACGAGCCACCGCCCCTCAGTGGGCTCCGAGGGGGTCGCTCGAACCCTTAACGAGCGCCACTTTCACTCGGACAACTTTTGGGTGCTTATGTAGGCACAGGGCGTCTCTGTGGAGCCAGAAAACGTGGAGCGAGAGAAAGAGAGAGAGAGCGGGAAAGAGAGATAATGAGAAATAGACAGAGAAGACGATAATCTGCCAAACGACGAAAGGTAAAACCCACAGAGCCAAAACTCCTAAGCTATACGCGTAAAGCTCATCTTCTCGTTCGAGAGTCAATATTTGTACTATAATATCGAGTCGGGAACTAACGATTACTCGACGTCGCGACTTCGTTGACGTTGCTGAAGTTGCAATAACTCCTGAGGGGTTCACAGTGGTACGAGTAAAGCAAAAGAAGAGGGAATGGGGGGCTAGGAATGACTGGGAAGTATATAAATGAGAAAAAGAAAGCACGAGAGCGAGAAAGAGAGAGAGAGAGAGAGAGAGAGAGAGAGAACGATATGGCGTGAGAATTTCCTGGATAAAAGCTCGGCGAGTCTTGTTGACCACTAGGACTCTTCGATGCTTTCAGAAGCCCGTTAAGCTCTTTCGATCAAGGCCTCTTTTTTATTGAGCCTTTACTTTTATAAACTCTACAGTTCATTTAATTATTTTTTCTTCTTTTATCATACTCTCTCGAAACTCTCAACAATACTCGTATAGGAGTATAGATATTTTCCCCGACTTTTTTGCTTCTTTCCCCACGCTTTCTCTTTGCATCTTTTTCTTTCGAACAAAATGGATGTGCGGTTTTCCCGGTGTATATTCGAATCTCTCGAGTGAATTTATAGCGGTGAAGGGGAAAACGGAGAAAAACGAGCGAGAGCTCGCGCATGGAAATGAATAAATAAATATGGATCCCCGATATGCCCGTTAGCTTGGACTCTCGCGAAAAATTCTTATCTGCCTCGGTTGAGTACGAGAGGGCGTTTGCGCCTCTTGCGGGTTGCTTGATTTATACTTTTTAAACCGTTCGTCGGGACGCTGTACGGGATGAGGCGAAGGGAACTTTGCCTTTTCCGAAGCGAGGGTGCGATTGTTGCCGCCAGAGATTTTGCCGTCTCACTTTTTCTCTCCATCTCTCTTTGTGTCTTTCTCTTTCTCTCAAACTCCCAATCGCAAGCTCCCACGCTGTTCGAAGAGTTACTTTTAATCTTTATACCGTCTCTGTCTACACTCCTTGCCGATCTTCTCTTTCTCTCACGCTTTCAAGCTTTGCACACCCTCGTCTCGAACGCGTTTTTGTAGCCGTATGAGAATTTGCAAACACCACAATCTTCCCTGGGCAAAGCAAGAGAACTGTTTCTATTGGTTGGATACAACTACACTCCCATGGGTATCAGGGCTGTACAGATTTATGGATTCGGCGAATATAAATAAAAAGTGTGCTGCTACCGGACAAAAACGGTAAAGAGAGACAG
>JABSMR010054689.1:0-14435 GCA_018902295.1 Dusona sp. PSUC_FEM 10030013
ATATATATATATGTATATATTGAGAACTTGGCAACGCCGCAACTTTATGAGCAAGTATAAACACGTTTGGATTATGAAGCCTTGATTGGTCTCTTTTTTTTTATCGCGACCAATCGCTCAAGTCGCAACTTTTCAAGTTCCGATGTTCGCTTGTTTTGACAATGTTGCAAATTGTACTCGGTAAAGTTGTATTTGATATATGATATTTTTCAAAACACTACCAGCTTTCTTTGTATCAAGAGAAACAAACATGTTCTTGGAAATAGCATATATATGTATATATACTCGCGAAGGGCTTTCTACACTTCCGACTTTCCTGCACGATTACGTATTGTAAAAGCCATGGAACGCGAGCCGTATACTTGGAATAAACTCTGATGTAAGCAAAACCGCCTTTTTGAGACATTGAGTGTTTACTGAGAAACCAGAAAAATATTGTGCAATCGCAAAGTTTTCCGTCGTCCTATAATACGTGATCGTGAATGATACCAAAGTCGTGTTTCGCGCACATAGAAATTTTATTTATCTGTGTAATAAGACCGCGAGGAAATGTGAGGAAAATAAATAAAGAAAATGTTTTGGTTAATTTTGATTAATAAACGACAATGAAGATCGAATTTGGGTAATTAGCAGATTTTATAAGCGGGAAAAAAACGTAAGTGCAGTGAAAAATGGTGCGACTTGATTTTCCACGATATTCAACGAAAATCAATATTTTTCATCATTGCAACAAAGTAAAGCATCATTAAAAATTAACATCGAGCTTGATCCTAAGTAAGATCGGTATTGATATGTATCCAGCAACGGGTTTCTCTCATTATTATTATTATTGTTACTGTTGTTATTATTAACGTACAACGCCAATAGCGCGCGTGCGCAGATGTGGCAACGTCGCGACTCGCTTGTTAGTTGTTTCTCGCTGCGCTGTGTGTTGAACTTACACTCGATGTATCGGCATCGACCTTGTCGGCATCATTTATAAAGTTTGCACCCGAAAACCCGAGTGATTGGTTTCCAAACAGAAACCATGCTCTCTATTATCAACTTCATCGTCAACACCGGAATCTGAAGAGTCGTAAGTACTTTCCTCACTTACACCATATATATACCTATATACACACACACACATATTATATACATATACATACATAAGAATAGAACATTTATCGGGTTATGGGAACATGGCTGAGGTATCAACTTAGCGAATAAAAGTCCCGCGCCGAGTGTTTATACATGTGATTGTTGGAAGGTAGGCAGTATATTTGATTTTTTTTTATAACACGTGTTCATCGTCAATAACATTATATATTAACAACATTAATCATATTCTATCAATATTAATTCAAACGTACGCGAAAATCAGTTGGAAGATACATATTTTGGAAAAAAAAAATTTTAGGTTAGGACAGATTTTTCCGAGTTCCCAAAAAAGAAAAGAAAAACCTCCAGAGGGCGATAGATTTTCGTTGCGGCTTAGTTTAGAATTCCATTTTTTTGTTCCAAGCTTCTAATGTCAATATCTTAATATTGTGATTATTTATTAACATGTAAGGCATGATTTTTATCGATCATTGAGGGCTACATAAATATTGATCGAATTGGTTGAAAAAAATGGATGTCATTTGTTTCGTCAAGTTGAAAACCAGCTGTAAAGTCACTTTGAGTATTGACACATTGGAATACTTGAGGAAAACTTGAAATACGATAGCAGGTTCAGACATGCACACGAACACACGCGCGCAAGTGCGCGTGTCCGTGTGGTGTAGGCACCATTTTGTCATCGAGGCAAGAGACGTGGCATGGACTACAACATTTTAATGCATCAATGCCAACTTTTCTCTCCTAAGCTTCAATCCGACGCCCAATTTACCATTTCGATTTCATATTTATCAATGCCTTCCTTTTTGCATTTTCATTCGCAATTATCGATCTTGGGAGGCGTGCGAATACCAACTTACATAGTAGCCCGTCAATGGGCCTAGCGGACGTAGTCACATGATCGCCTTGGGACAAACCGTAGTTCGTACACACCAACACGAGCAGAGAAGGGGGGAGGTGGGGGGACTTGAGTATTTTTGCATCACCGTGTATTTGGGGTGATGACGTAATTTGCTCAAAATTGGCTGAGTGCTCGGTGCACTCAGCCAATCAAGTCCAACGCATTTCATGCATAATTTCGTTAACGTAATTGGGAAGCGGGAGCGATGAAGCTCGGAAAAATTACATGTATATACAGAAAATCGATTGATCGGGATGAAGTGTGTGAGAGAGAGAGAGGGAGACAGAATTTTGGCGAGGGCTTCATTCGCAGAAAAGTAGGATCGCGAATCTGGGACGCCCGAATTCCATAACTATTGTACGAAGAATCAACCCTCGCGTGAACGTATTTTTAAGCGTCGAGTCCATCATCATCGATGCTTATAATCCCTCGACTTGCGAGATTAAAAAAAACAAAAATGAACGATGACGCATTGGCGGCGAGTTGTGGCTCCATCTGGTGTCGCCATTTCGAACTAATTTCTATTGTAACGGTTTCGGGGCCGCATCGAACGCTTACCATTTTTTTTTACATTATTTAATCGAATATACTTTTGATTATCGGAATGACTTAGTCACGAGTTAAACAGCCTGTTTTGCTATATTTTCGATCGATAGCTCATCGGGGGTGTCAATAATTTTTGAAACTATAAAATTCGATCGTCCTCTTTCGAAGTTACCACCAATTTTGAGGTTATCACGTTTTTTCGGATTTTGAGTTTCGAATCCGCGGGAGTATTGTCACTTGCTTCCCCTCTCCTTTGCCCCCTCGTGTGCTCTCGAACGCTGTTATTGTCCGTCGCGAAATGAGCCATCTGCGCAAACCAGACAAAAAATAATTCAACTTCCGCGCTGAACTAGGTTTTATCGATAAATTCAATTTAACCCTTTTCATTTTGAGCTTTTTTCGAGGGAACAGTAAGTATTTCTTCCACGAGAATTTTTGACCGGGTATCTTCGAATTATGTAGCCTAAGTTACGGGATTCCAAAACCGGGGTCACAAACTCTGCCGTAACTCTTTCAACGAATCTAGCGTTGAGGCGTGTAGTAGCCATTTTGGCTTAGAGCTACAGGATTCGAAACTTTTCTAATTACGGTTGAGGTTCATCCTGCTTCAAATGGGGAAATTAAATTTGTCTATGAGTTTTTAACTTCCACTTCCACTTTTGTTGCTATACCGTATGACCTCTGCATACGAAGCTCAAGGCGTTCTGGGCGTGAGTGTGAGAGAGATAGTTAATAAGCAGGTTCCCATTTTTCTCAGAGACGCTTGATATTCCGAGAGAAAGAAAATAATTCTCCGATGAAAGGAGAACAACGTTCGCAAAACGCAACTGTGCCTGATAAAAAGGCACAGCAAAAGTTTTACCCACTGAACGACTGATAGATCGCCTTAAAGTGAACACTGAAGAATTCGAGTAAAAGAGGATTTTAGTAATACAGGATTTCAAGTTCGTTATGTTATCGGAAGGGAAGCGCGAATATTTTCTTCAACTGATTCAGGAATACGACTTATCGAGGTTCTACTGTATTCAGGATGTTTGGGACATATTTCAAAGATTATCAAATTGGGTTAATGCAAGTTAATCAAATTATTACAAGTTATTTGTACATTTGTCATGTCCACGACACATTTTTTTGAAGGCGATTCACTAAACCGTTTAAGAGCTATAAAAATTCCAATTTTCAACGAACTTACACGTAATCAAATGGGAAAACTGCTTTCAGATAAACTAAAGCCCATTAAAAAAAAATGTACCAATTATTCGAATTCACAAAAGAATTATTAACGAGTAAATAATTAAAGTTTAGTAAAATTGATGCTATGATCGAGTCGGCAACACAGTGTCTGTGGAAATGTGACAACATAGGAAACAGCTGTTAATTATAAGGAACGCAGAACCAGTAGCTAACCTCAAATTTTGTATAAGAAATTTTCTCGTTTTCGATACAATGAGCAAGCAGCGAATGCTATAAAAAGTCCCGTCGGATTTTATTGCTCCTCTCACGCAAAGGCTAATTTTTTACAATTACTAATTGAATATTTCCATTTCATTGAGTTCAAGAGTATGAGGTAAAACACCCAGTCGCCCGCCATGCACCAGTAGCCGGCCTTGTATGAGTGGGAAGAGTGTGGAAAATGTCTTCCGCGCTCGTCTCACTTCTACAAAGTACGGACAGAGGCCGGCTACTGGTACATGGCTGGCGACTGGGTTTTACCCGATTCACATTTTTGATTTGGTTTGGGACATTACTAAATATTCTTTGTGTACTGCCTTGGCCGAAAATATATTAGGCGCCTTGTTATTTTTTTATTCGCACAAAAAGATCGATATGACGGTCAGCAAAGTTGAGAAACTAATTTCGCAAACTGGGTTTCAAACCGGACGAATCGAGCTTTACTTTTTGTTCCACCTAATACAGCGTTTGGAAAATGCCAGTTTTTCCTATTTTTTCACTCCGTAAAATCGGGGCTTGAATTTTGAAGGATGGAAAATTAGGTTTTTATTTAGAAGACCTTGCTAAGGAAATCTTCAGCTTTCAGTTATATTTTATGAAGAAAAGTTTCAAATTTTTTTTGCAGACTTATCTAGTTTTTTGCTAAAATATCATTTAAAATCGATCCTTTGTCTCATCAATTTATTGGCGTAACTCGAAAACTATGAGTTTCAAACCAAACTGCCAAGAGTAAAAAAAGTTACATTTTTGAATTTTCAAATCAATCTTGAATCTTGAAATTTTAATTTTCAAATCAATCTTGAATCTTGAAATTTGAATTTTCAAATCAATTTTGAATCTTGAAATTTTAATTTTCAAATCAATTTTGAATCTTGAATTTTCAATTTTCAAATCAATTAAATCTCAAGAATACAAGAAAAATAAAAAAAAACCAGACCAGAAATGGTCTAAAAAAATGTTCGTATAAAAATTCTCAAAAAATGTACATGTCTTCAGAATTCAGAAATATACTCTTTTTCTGCTCTTGATATTGTTATTTAAACCTCACAGTGTTCGAGTTACGTCGATAAATTGATAAGTCCAATCGTCGCTTATTAACACGAAATTTCGAAAAAAAAAGTTTGAAGAAACTTTACTCTCAGAACAAATCATTCCAAACTCTATAATTTTCGAGTTACGCTGCATTTTCGAAAACCTTTTTTTAGCAAAAATATTTTTTTTTGTCTGAACAAAGTCAGTTTACCATTTGCGAAAAGTCCAGCACGCGATTTAACGCAATGAGAAAATCGCCAAAAACGGCCATTTTCAAAATTACGTGCCGGGTGCAAAAGAAATCGCATAAAATTAAACGAAAAAGCAGAATAAAGCTGGATTTGTGAGCTTTAAAACCTCATTTGCTAAATTGATTCATGATTTTTTTTTATCGAGATATCGAACTTTCTGTCCGGATAGAAAAATGACAGGGCACCTAATCCTGTTGACCGAGGCTATGGTACTGAAGCACGATTTTTTTGGGTATATTAAAACTTGTCCCGAGACTCTACCGAGTCTCTTGATAAAGAAAAATCAGTGAAATAATAATCTGGAGCACTTTTGTGAGGACGGTTGTACCTCCGATCATCCTTAATGCTACACGAAGTTCCACCATTTTGTAGTTAACAATGGCATGTCCCGTTCGTGGTTAACGAAATTCCAAATCTACTACATAACCTAAAAAATTAGTCGCCCGAAAGTATGATGGAAGTTTGGAGATTGATTGTGACGAGTTAGACTTATATTTCTATGAAAAATCTGTATATTTAATTGTACTGCACAAGCAAAAGGTTGGGGAGGGGGAGGGGCGCTATATAAAC
Organism: Dusona sp. PSUC_FEM 10030013; assembly: GCA_018902295.1. Lineage (NCBI taxonomy): Eukaryota > Metazoa > Arthropoda > Insecta > Hymenoptera > Ichneumonidae > Dusona > Dusona sp. PSUC_FEM 10030013. The sequence continues at coordinate 5,851 of JABSMR010054689.1, forward strand.
TCGGTTCAAAAATAGTTTTCACAGCTCGTACTCGACGGTCAAAGCCGCTGGTCGAAAGTTTCAGCTCCGTTGTTATTTTCCCGTAACCTAAAGAATAGCGAAAGAAATTCGTGGTGCTAATATAAACCGATCATTCGTCAAGATTATTATTGACGTAAGATTATGAATTTGGGGAGTAAAGTTATGGTCGAGAAAAAAAAATGCAAATTATGCCGGATTCAGGTGGATTGAAAGAGTTGGGTCGAAAATATAGATCTCGGTAGTTTTGGTTGTGAGATCGATCGGGATGGATCTTCTTCAGGACACATTGATGTGGTCGGGGGAGAGAATCGCGCGCATTTCCATCTTCGTGCTCGTTCGGCAAACTTCGTTCTCGGGGCCTGGGCTTTTCAGTATTTCGCTCTAGACGGGGAGACGGTTCGTCGATAAACTCGCCCTTGTATTAAACTAGCCGAATCTATTTCGTCCAACGAAACAACACAAAGTCTCATCCATTTTGGACTCTCGTGTCGATCTGCAAAGCTTACCGTTTACTTTGGTTCCGGATTCCATAAAAGAAAAGAAAAAAAGGGGGGGGGAGGATATATTGCTATGAGAGGAGACACACGCATTCGTGGCAATACATCGCGACCGTCGCGCTGAGCGTTGAAACCGTCCAGGCGCACGCAGTTCGGTCCGTAAGCTTTTACTTTCAGCTGCTCCGGGGCCAGGGACGGCAAAATATAATTAATATCCTGGGGAGCCGTATCTCTATTGAATTTACACAATTTCATTAATATTACACTTTTAACATTTATGATCATGTCGTTCGCGTTTATTTATTCTTTACTTTTTCAATATTTACAACCAGAATTATTCTCTTATTTATATTGCATTGTACGAAAAGTGTGATGAGGGGACAAGTTACAAGTGCTGACCTCGTGTGGTAGGATCGATCGGAGAATAGGTTGGCTACGGTTATATCGAAGTGTGCGTTGAAAACTCCTTTTACCTTCGCATCTATTAAGGAACTTTCTTATCCTTTTTTTCTTCTTTCATTTACTATTTTCTTAGGGTTACAAACTTTTGAACCATGTTATCAAGTATTTCGGGCATTCATTTTTCTACTTTACGGTTATCATTTTGGCACTACTTGGTAGACAAAATGAAGATCGATTACAAAATTCAACTCGATTAATAGATATTTTGTTGACTTATTTTTCGACAAATATGTCGAATACTGTATGGCAGTAACTTGAATATGGGCCTTGAAATAATCGTTAAAGAACTTTCGTGTTGATTATTAAATGTAATTTTAAAAGTACAATTTATTTAATTTTAATTTAATTTCAAAATGTTCGAACATGGGTCCACCAGACCCGTTCGAAAGTTGCAACCCTGGCATTTCCAACTGGTTTATTTTTCAAACCCTTAAAAATCAAAAGCAATGAAGATTTTTTCAACTTTCTTATCAAGATCGAGGAAAAAATTGTTGAAAAATTTGCATAAAAAAACATTGTCCAAAAAATATTGATTGGTCGCTGAGAAATTCAAAGTCCAAAGGTACTAACATGCCGTACCAAATACGTGTGAACGCAAAGAAACAAAAGTTCCCTTTTGGTTCGAACGATTGTTTTTTTTTTGCTGTTATTGATCGACACTTTTGTACCGTTGGTTTCGGAGAATGACTTAAATTTCACTGGTCAAAAGCTGGCAAATAACTACGAGATACGAAAACGCGGTAAACACGTCGAACGTGGAAACGTGGAAAAATTAATGTTGAGCACTTTTGAGGTTAGGTAAAGCGAAATGACTCATCAACCTATTGAAAGATTTGAAAAAAAGTGGGTTCACGATATCGCCATAAGAATTTGACAAGAAATGTTTTGTATTGTTAGACGAATAAAGTTTCTTTAAATAAATCGTACTTAAAATGGTTGACCTATTAATAGAGCTGGAAAGATGGCCACCCTGTAGGTACAAATGAAAGAACGTATTGGCGACGAACGCAGCTGATGGCGGCGCTTGCGTCACTCGGAAAAAGCAGCTATTCGAGCGTTGTTCATTTAATTCTCACTCATTTTTATTCAATGTTGTTTCAAATTTGTACAGTGTTTTAACAAAAAAACAACAGCTGTTTTGTACTCCTCTAGCAGTTTGTAACGAATCCGCTAGGGTCGCATGCTTAGTCCAGATCGCCAACAAAACATCGGTGTTAGTACTTCGAAACAAGCAGCATTGTCATTTGGCTGCCGAAGTAGTTTTCATGAATTGTAAATTAATTTATATGACGTGATAATAAAAGTAAAGAATTGAAGAAGTTTTATCGTCGACTAAATCATTTTATTTTACGTACTTCAGGGATAAAAACTAATAAGCTTTTGATTAGCCATGAAACCATAATTTCGCGTTACACAGAGTAACAACAAAGAGTTCACGAGAACTTATGGTATTCCCATATTTGTTTCTCTTTTTTCAGAATCATTCCGAATGGAAACAAAGGAATGTGATATATTTTTGTTGCATTGATGCAAATAATCGTGCGTAAAGTTCGGGTTTATAAGGATAAAAAAAAGAATAAAGAATTAAGAGACGTTAGCTAACAAAACTGGCCAAATATTCGTGTTGATTTAAAAAATCACGTGTCAACTTCAGATGGTTTATAAAAACTGGCTATTCACAGTTTCACCATTGTTCGAATCTCTCATTGAATGAATCCGCGAAAGGTCGAGTTTAAGCATCAGCTGGCTTTGAAATAATGGAAACAGCAAACAATACAGTGATGCATGTTACCGAAACAAAGACTCTTTGCTCTAGTCTAAATAGTCCGAAAACTACGAACGAGGAAATAACAAAAGAAAGGGAGGAAGAACTTTTGTACGGGAGCAATGAAGATGGCGATGAAGATGCATTGTCGGAAGATAGTTTTCGTTTGACAGTTTCCGATGAAGGGGAGGAACAACAAACCACCAATAGAGACGTACCCACCGAAGTTATGAAGCAACCGTGCACGGAAATGGGTAAGTCCCATAGAAGAATTCAATATAAAAGTTTCAATGTATTGAAACAAAGGGTCGGACATTTTTGGTCGATATTGTTGATGACGAGGATATAGTGGCGCCATCTGTATCCCCCGACATTTTGTTTTAACCTCCGGAGCCATTTTGCACCTATGAAAACTTTGTAGTCTCCATGGGTGCGAACCAAGTCCATGGGGACTTCGAACTTGATAGTACGGCGACGGTCCCGTAACCTTTAGAGGCCGGGATGGCCCCTAACGGGCCATGCCCTTGATAGACACTTGACCTATGTTAGTTTTGAGATATGAGATATCACATTTACCCAATTTCTATAGAAAAGCAAGAGCAATAAAAAATCCCAAATTCCCTTCCTCTAAAGGTTAAAGTACAAGAGCTTGACACTTGGCACAAAGCCAAGTATCGTATCAAGAGATGCGGTAGAGTCTCGACGTCAAGTATTCAAAATAATTGTTTAAACTGAAAACTGGACGCGCTCTCATTTACTGGAAAATGGGCTTTTTTCGGTTACTTTTCAACTTCAACTAAACTCCACGCGTTTGACTGCATACTGAGAAAAGGAATTTGTTCATTCAAACAAATTTTGAATCAAATAATTTTGCGGTCACGAATGGCGAACGAAAAATTCTGATCACTCAACAAACATTTGATTGTACTTAATTTGCTGGCTGAAATTAACGTCGATCAATACGACAATAATGTCGTTGAATTAACAAATTTCATTTTGTTCCCCGCAATTTGTTGTTTCAACAAATTTCTTTTCTCAGTGTACACGAGGCTCCTTAATAGAACTCCGTTGTTCAGAACTTTAACCCTAGAAGTCATGACCGGGGTCGATATCGACCCCGATGAATGTCGAAAAAATGAGGTTTGCGTCGATTTGCGCAATTCTTCAGTTTTTAAATGCGTTAGTCGTTAATTTAACTGTGAGAAAATTGAATTTATCGCGTATTGAAAAACGAAGAGATTCATGCGCTGGAAGGTCTCTTTATCTCGGTAAAATCGATTTTACGGCCAACAAAACCACGGGGTTGGTAACGACCCGGCCATGCTCTGGGGTTAAGAGTTAGTTTTTCATGTACATAAACTGCAATGACCAAAGAAAGGAAACGCCACAAACAATAGGGAAAACCTCATATTCGCGTATGAAAGAGCGCAGCAGTGATCGAGCTCGAGCGTTGCTTATTTTTCGATTTCTTTTCAACTCATTTTAATACTTTTTTTTTTTAATTGTCGATATGAGCAGCTACCGTGGTTGTAGATTTAAAAAAAGTCGTAAGGTTTTGAACATTGGAAACTATTGACACTTTTATTTAATTCAGAGAATTTCAAGTTAAACAGACATACGGACGATCTTAAAAGAGTTTCGTCTTAAAGTACCAACGACTGATGCCGAATACAGAAAACACAGAACGACGGAAAGCACATCTTGTACACGTTAGTGAATGCCATTCTGTTTGGGTCGTACGTGCCATTTTCTCCTGATTGCAGCCGTCATTTCGTCCCGTTCATAATCTCCATAATTCTTACTGTAGATTCTGGCTTTTCGGCGCGCCATTTAATCCCAATTTGTGTTGTCCTTGACGTTTATCATGAAATAACAGAGAAGCTGGGAATAATCAGCACATCGTGTCACTAATTGGTACAGTCCTTCGAAATCCAGGCTGCAACTGAACATTTTATTCTATTGCCAACTGTTTTCCATAATTTATTTGACTCCAAATTGTTTAATGCGGTATTCTGATTTAAAAGGTTAAAAAAGGTGATTTTCGGAAAATATTTTTTTAACAGAAACATCAATCCAATTTCTTTAACTGAATATTTCAAAAGCACAGACTCTTTTTTTTAATCATATGAAAATAAAAATGGTGGAATTGCAAATTAATCGCTGAAGCCCTTCGCCGTTCGACCTCTCGATTACGGGAAAAATGTCATTTCTACCCAAAACGAAAAAATCAAAAATATTTTTGTAATCGATCAATTTAAAGAATTACGAAAACAGTCCAATTTCCTAAATTCCACGAGTTTCAACGACAATGTAACGATTTAGACGACAATTTATCTTTTTACAATAAAAACAAAATTTTAAATCAAGCCTCCATTTAAGTTTTTAGTTCATTTGGAATGGTTGACAATACTCTGAACAAAAAAATGATATTCCGAGAAAACTCTGCAAAATACATTCCAATCTTAAATTTTGGGAACTTTCTACAACAGCAGGTCCGTCGATGAAATCAAAGGAAAAAACCGATTTTTTACCTTCTAAATTAGGACGCTGTCTGAACCTAATATTAATTCCACGACAATTTAATAAATATTTTTCAATATTTTCAATGATTGTTGTCCATTCTAGACACTGAGTAATGTTCACCATTCTCGAAAACGCTCAACTGATTCAGAGCTCAAGTTCTGATCCAGATTGAAAAATTTCATAAGTTTACGAATCGGGTCAATAAGCTTTCATAATTTATCGTCATTTTTTATTTCCGATTTGGATATTCGTCGCGGACGTTCGCCGAAGCGATAATTTTTGTGTCGGAATTTGAGAATTTTCATAATCTTCTTTGATATTTTTTATGCCAATGCGATTATGAGCGATTTGATTTTCTGGAGTTAAATTAATATTCTTGCAATTTGATTGTTTTCATTTTTTTTCATTTATAAATTGGCAACGTATGATCCTGCACTGTAATTTTCCAGACCGAGTTCATTTTCTTCATTTCCCAACTATTATCAACAGCAAGTCGTTCGTTGTTGCGATCAATTACTTAGCTGGAGCTTTCCAACTGACCTGTTTTAAAAATAAGAAGAAAAAAAACACTTTTTCCAACATTAAAACTCATTCTTAGCGAAATCTTTCCGAATAATTTGTGCTAGAAACGAGTCAAGCTTTTTCTGAAAACTTACGCTACGTGATTACATCTCGTCAACAACTCACACGGCACATTATTCTTTTTTTTTTCAATTTCGATCAATCTATCGAAATGCTAGGGAAATACTTGCTTATAGCAGTTCGTATAATGTCCGTGAAAAAACATAGAAAAATAAGATCTTGCCCTGAAGAACAAAAATAGAAAACATAATTAGCTCGTAGTAAGTACAAGTTGGCTTGTTGTTCGCAGAACTGGGATCCGACGTCCCTCCTTCAGAAAAGACGGAACAAAAGATGATATTGAAAGAGGAAAATATGACGAACGGAAAATATTCGATTGAGAATGATTTGAATGAGGTTGGAGAAAAAAAAGATAAAGAAGATTCGTCGTCATCGGAGGTGGTGAAGAGCAAAGCGGAAGATAAAAACGGCAAGATTAATGAACTGAGAAACGGCGATAGCGATAAAAATGTGAATATATTGTCGGATACTTCCCACGCTGGAAATCCGTCGGACAAGCATTGGCATTATTCTGGGCATTTCGGTCATTATTCGAGCCAGGCAGGACGGAATTCCGTCTCGAAACAACCTTATGCCCCGAATGCGTGCACGGAAAAATATTACAACCAAAATGCTCATTATGGTCGCGACAAAAATTGTCTCAGGGGATTTAAATTGCATAATAGAAAAGAAACTCGTCCGAGTATTGATCCAAGCTCCAATGATTCGCTGTCAAATCACACGAGCGCGCTTCCCAAAGCCGAAAGAATTGATGATTGTGAAATATCGCGAAAAGCCAGTAGCGACAATTCCACAGTTAAATTACCGGAAACAAATATTTCTTCCGAAAATAAATCCATCACGAAAGCTTCCGACCCCAATAAAGTTCAGAATTCTGTTGTAAATAATGTTTCGGAGCCGTGTCAGATTTTATTAAAAACTGCGCAAGTCGAAGCATCAGCTTCAGATTGCACGGCTGATTCGACTTGCGAGGAAAATCAAGATGAAAATAATTCTTCAAAGTGTGAAAAAAATCCCCGGAGTCTTAACCGCGAATCTGACGAAGATGAGGTTGGAATTGAAAATGTAAATTCCGGAGTTAATAAAAGGACTGATACCGAATTACCTGTCGTTGAGTCAATCAACGTCGATGACGATTCCACTCATGTCGAGGAAACTTCTTCCGATAAAAACCCTTCAAATTCCATCGAGAAAGAAGAAAAATTAGTCGAGGATTCACTCGACATTCAAGTTGAACATGTGACTCTGGAAATGACCACTGTAAGTGGAGGTGAGGATAAGGAGACTTTGGAAAATACGAGGGAAGGCGAAAGCGGCGAGAATTCAATGTGTGAAACAAAGAACAAGTGTGAAAATGAAAAAAAAAGTTCGCCAACATCGAATAAGTCCGAAAATCATAGATCCGATGAGTCGGAAACGACTGATGATTTAAAAAGTAGCGAAAATCGGTCCGAAGTTAAAATAAGCAAAAAAGACGATCAAATTGTTTTGGAAAACAGTAGCGATTGTGAAAAGAACGAAACCATTTCATCGGAAAAAGTCGACGAATCCACAAGCGACAAGAATGAAAAAGAAAAAGAAAAGGAAAAAGAAAAAGAAAAAGAAAAAGAAAAAGAAAAAGAAAAAAACATCGTGGGCACTAGCAATGAAAGTCCTGAAAAAAGTGCTGTCGTAAAATTGCCGAAAGAATTGAACGACGAGTCGGCTGTTCAAGAAACAAATGAATCGAAATCAGGGCAAAAAAATGAAGAAGCCTATAGCGAGAAAAATGAGAATAAAAATAGGGAGGAAGCAGTTACGAAAAGTTTAGAGTCTGTGACTGACGTTGATTCATCGAACGAATCGGAAGAAAATGATTGTTTAACATTGTCAACAAAACAAGATGTTTCAAAATCTTCACAATTAACAAAAGATACATCGGTGGTTGCCATAGGCGAGTCAAAAACAAATGAGGGAAAAACAAACGGTACAATCGATCCGAAGATCACGTCGGAGCCAAATATATCGCTGCCAGATGAAGAGAAAAAAGTTATTTCGTCGAGTGACAATAACGATGGAAACTCGGTGAAAGATAATGTTGCCAGTAAAGTGGCGACGTTGCGTTCTTCGTTGAAACGCACGTTATCAGAATTATTACTCGACGAGATGGATCTTTCGAAAAGAATACTAATGGAACGTAAGAAGAATGAGAATTCGAGTGAGTCTAGCGTCAAGGAAAACGATTCTCCTCAAGTTTTGAGCGGAACCGTGACAGAGGAGATTGCGAAAACGGACAAGAACATCGATACATCGAATGTTGAAAATACAGTAACTAATAGTAACGGAGAGAATGTAATTTCGGAGCCGGAGGAGACCACTATAATTAATAACGTTGTAGAGAAATCATCTGGGCCGAAGCGAAAGATCGAGGATAAAAGTGTTGCTCGATCGGACGATCATGAGGTCGATGATGACGAGAAAATCGATGATTGCGAGGTGATTGAAGTACCTGCCAAACGAAAACAAAAACGTAGTAGAAAATCGTTGAATAGCCTGCGTGAAAACTCTATTAGTCAAGATGATTCCCAAGGTAGGCATTGGAATGGACTGTTCAATATTAAATATGGATTATTACGATTGGTGTTTTCGCACGAAAATTGCTTTCATGTTTCTCCTATTTTCAATTTTCTATTTAA
>JABSMR010054800.1:0-14434 GCA_018902295.1 Dusona sp. PSUC_FEM 10030013
GTATCGCGTTGTGCTCATGTAATGAAGTTTTATGCTGATTTTTTTTTTTTTTTTGTTAATTTTGCTTTTATGCAGCACTGACGTGTAGTGGTCGCGATGTGTAATGAGAAAACGACAATGACCGAGTCACTGTGTATGTATTCATTCGTATTTGTCTATATTGAGAATGAAAATAACGCTACCTCGTTATAACTGCGATAATGAGAATTTCCGTGCTCGAAAAACGCGAAAACGTATTTAACCGTACGTAATACGAAATTCAATTATATTATATGCAATTAACGAGGAATTTTACTTGAATATTTTTTCCGCCTGGAAAAATGTTAAAGTATACAAAAAAAGGGGTTTTTTAAATGAAAATAGGGTCAAATCATTAGCAAAAGGAGGACATGAGAAGGGGAAAACATAATAACAAAGGAGTGGTACCTGATAGCTGATGTCCTGACTCACGAGGCAGATCTTTTCGTGCACTACTCTGTTCTCCCAGTCTATGTCCTTCCAGCCGAGAAGAGGTGCAATACAGACGAAAACCGCAAGCATCCATACCACGAAGATCATCACGCCTATTCTACGAGCCGTTCTCTGGTGGATATAGTCGATGTTTGTGACTGCCCAATATCTGAAAAATTACCTTCCTCATCAATAAATCGAGAATTTAATAAAACATGTTTGACAGGGTTGTCCATCGAACAAAATTCCTATAGGGAAAGCTTAACAAAATGGCACAAACGACGAAACATACGGAAGCAAATAGACTTCTTAGCAGCTATCATTAAATAGCTGAGACGACATAGCGATTCCAAGACCTTTGGAAATGTAGAACTGATTCATTTGAATAGCTAACGAGAGTCAAAGCCGGCATTCAAATGAGATGAAATCTTCTTGTCGTGCGAGTACACATAATTCTCTTTCTTTTTCATCGCCAACGGCGTTAACTATGTCTCGCCCTATATCACGATCTCTGGATAAATTAGGTTTTCTCACAGTCTCGGAAATACTACAAATATAGCTATGGAAAATATGTTTCCCATGATTAGGAGTGAGAGTCGGTCAACCCTGGATGATCACCCGTTGTTGGAACTTCTTTATTGAGTAGGGGTCATTTTGATACAGAATATTTTTGCATTGCAAAGAATTGCCGGAAAGGAAAACAAGTGTCTCAAAAACAACGATGAGAAGTAATTGAAAAATGAAAATGAGAGATTTTGTACAATCAACTGGATAACTTCATTATCGGACATTTTTTTTCAAACGTGCCGTTAATATCGAATCTCCAAAATGATTATTTTCGGTTGTTGTGTCTTTTATAATGCTTCAAAGACACAACAATCGAATGTTGTTCAAATGGAGAAGCTCTCGTGCGTTTTATAATGAGTTTTCAATTTCTTAGAAGTCATTCCACTTTCTTTGACAACTCGATATATTTTCTTTCCTTTCGTTTATGCTTTCACCTCGTTTTGAACTTGATTTCATAGATTCCGGTTCCTGGTCAAGCCGGATAGGCAGCTGTTCCACAGAGCCTCTAATATACAGAAAATCTGTTCAACGGTCTATTTGCTGACTGTAAGCGAATGCGAGGCAATTTTCCGATAGACTCAACCGGCAATTTTGCTTTGTCAATCTCGTAACGCAGGAAATTCGAGTCCAATTGGCACACGATACTGAAATCGGTTAGGCGAAAACCATTTCAAGTTTCCATGATACAAGCAATTGGGATTGTCGACCAGATAATTTTCTCGTCATGCTTTGTTCAGACGTTTCAACATAAATGATGGAAAGTTAATAAAGAGTAGATAGATAGAAAATTAATCGAAATGATTTACAAGTCCGTTTTCGAATGACTATATCGGTTCGTCGATACAAAGAGAATGCAAGGAGAGAAAATAATATCAAACATTACTATGGCATCATAGTACCCTGGTACCATGTCGACCCTTTGAGGGTTTTCAGCAAAAACAGTAATTTTTCGTTGAAATTTCCTCGAAAATAACGAAAACCTTGACATTTTTGCCCTAATTTCTGTAAAAAATTACTATGTTTTTGCTAAAAATCCTCAAAGAGTCGACATGATACCAGAGAACTATGATGCCATATTAATTTTTGATATTATTTTCTCTCCGTGTGGTAATGATGAAAACGTTGAAAAATGAACAGTTACTTTGTCAAAACTGTTCTACAGAGACGATCAAAGGGATAGTAGGAATAGTAGAATAAATATTTGTAGCCTATAATCGAGCAATGGGGATTCTCTTCAATTAATTTCAAGGTTCCGACAGGTTTCCTACCCAGCAAACACATTTGAGATTAGTTTCGAAAATTTTACGTAACCACAAATATAACAAATGTGTGCCATACAATTGTTGCCACAGATCCGAAACCTTCACGTTATAAACGTAAATGAGACAGAGTTCAAACGGCTCATCGATATGTGTTAACTACCTCACTCAAATATGTAGTCAGGTTTTATGTATTCAAGTACTCCTCCCTGCCACCTCAGTCGATGTGATGAAGTTAATGCAGCAAATTACCGACATCAAAAATATATTACACAAATACAAATACGCGGTAATAATTTTAGAATATCGTGATATCACCATCGAGCATGATAGAAAACATAGCAAATACATAGCATTTGTTATTTAAATGTTACAAGATTTTAATCCGTAAAAAATGTCGTCCCATGAGTACAAGATATTTACATATATTAGTGACTCAGGAAACTATTACGAGACGGCCCAGTAACAATTACAGAACAGCTATCACTATCTAGTAGGATAGAAAACGTAGCAAATACGTGTGGTTTGTTACGTGAATGTTTACACGCTATTCCCATTGGCGTACCATGTTCATGAGCTGTGTGTCATCCACGCATAACTTAAAAATGCAACATAGTATATCTTTTTTGATAAATTGTACGTAGGGTAAAGACCCCAGTCGCCAGCCATGTTCCTGTAGTCAGCCTCTGTTCATACTTTGGATGAATTGGTAGACTGCAGAAGACATCTTCCACACTCTTCCCACTCGAGCAAAGTCGACTCCTGATACATGGCTGACGACTGGGTGTTTTATCCTATTTGTTATGTTTTCGATCCAACTGGACAGTGAAGTTACTAATTTGCCATAATTGTTACCAAGCCGGCTTGCAACATTTTTACAAATTTTCGTCATATTTAAATAACTCGTACACGTCTGATGAGGTTTTTAGGTTATGCGGATGTCCCATTGGTAAATGAAATCCAGTCTTCGTGCAATAAAGTCCAGTGTACATCTCTATAATGATGTAGCGATAATGGAGTTGTCCAACCCCATAACTTTTTTCAACGAAATGAAAAAAATGAAATAAATTATATAACCACCAGTCGATTCTTGTGTTTTTAATGAATTATTGGTAAATCTATGTGTTATTCAATCAATAGTTAATGTCAAGAAGACAATAGTGTAATAGGGTAGCGTTCGTGTTCGTTGGGTCAGAAATAATCAGAAAATAGGTAGGTAGGTCGGTTCGAATCCCCGTTTCAGTGAGACATTATTTCCGCAAAGATTAATGTTCCCAATTGTGGGAATAATAAAATACAATGACCAATCATGAAATACAAAATTCTAAATGGGAAAAAAACTTTATTACAATATTTTTAGTCTTCTTAAAATATGCAGCAAAACAAGGAGGTTCCGTAATTGCCACATCATTGGTTATGAAAAATTTACATGAAACATATAAAATTGTATTTCCAGTTCACGATATATTCGGCTTGTTAAAAACATGAATCGAATCACATTGACTTCATTGTTACGAATGTTGTATATAAGCGTTCGATGTCTCGTAGCAGTTATATCTTTCAGCTGACGATGTAACATAATTATTACTCGTATCTTTTTCATAACTGTGCTTTGACAAAAGTATATGATAAATTTGAGAACAATCATCGCTTCATTTACGGAGCTTGTGATATCAACGTTAATCCAATTTAACAACCGTTACATACAATTTTCGTAACTCTACTGAAACTATGTTCGTTGGGTATCTACCGAATCTTCATTCGAGTTGGCTGATACGAACGAGAAAATAGTCGAAATTGTGGGCACTTCGAAGAAGGTTCTAGGATAATTCTTGAGAATTTGTTAGCTATTGAAGTTCTCCATTGCTAGTAACGGATCGTGTACGTGGCTATGTATGTAGACATAGCGGTGGCTAAACCACAACATACCGAATTTTCCTTTATCTTCTTTTTGGTCGATCATTCGCTTAGTTCGTTTGCTACTTCAACGTGATCTTCCGTGGTCACTGCTTCACTGGCTATTCTTTGCTCTTGATCGTCGAGATTCGATTCTGTATCCTCAACATTCTCTTCTTCAACTCGACGTATCAGTCGTCTGTGCTTACGTACATACCAATATATATTACATATAGACGCTTTTTTCAACGTACGGAAAATTTCATTTGGCTCTAGAAAGTTTCGAGAGCCATTTAGTTTTACACGATCAATTCCTCGTTTTACCCCTTCGGCGTGTGTCTTTCGTTCACTTCGGAACAACATCTATTTACTTTCCAGTAGTTTCTTATTTTATCTTTCAACCCGAAGTCACGAAAAATTCTCTTTCTGTGCAACGTAAAAATTTTCAAAGTTTCTAGTACAATGTTTTTACCGTTGTTAGTTCAGTGCTATAAGAGGATTTACTTTGCAAACAAAATAGCAGACATGTTCCCAACTGAAATAACAGCCATTCGTTTAAAAAACAAACGATGTTTTTGTGAAACCAACAAAACATTTATGTAATTGTGTTTGTTATTAAGGTTCTTTGTTCGTTTTTAAATGTTCGCAACTTTTTGTAGACGATGATTTTTTGTTCAAATCTATGTGCGTCTACACTATGGAAAATCTTTTGGTTGATAACCCAACATGTCTGTGGTTTGTTGAAAGCTATCTCATATTAATTGCACCGTGCTCTGTTTTATGGTAATTCAATTAACAGATATACTGTGCGCAATACCCATCGGGACGATCAATAAACAACACTCGCACGTGTACACTGTGCAACGCATAATGTAACTACCAAAATATGTAGTTTCCTATTTCAACACTAGCGTTTACACCATGATGTATGATGTGAGTGGAGTTTTGAACGATATTTGAATGCATATCATGGGAAGATGTCATGTGCGCAATACAGTTGTGTACATATTTGACTGTGCGGAAGTATCATTGCACCTTGATGAATACGTAAACGTATGTACATGGGAATGTAGCGACGCGTTTGGGTTTATGGAACTTGGTAAAACACACCCTCGTCAATTTTGTTTGCTCCACGTGATGTGTCCATTATATCGACCGCACGGGCCAAAGTTATATTCATCGCAATATATTTCGCGTTAAGTTATTATTTTTCTACCGCGACCGTGTCACATCAGCAACGTGAATAATTCATGCATGGATTAGAATTTGTTTTTACTCTGGAATCAGAAAATCGGAAATTTTATTCGTTTTACTGAACGAGGATTTTCCAAAAAAATCATCAGCTCTAATTTGAGGTTTTCTTAGACCTCCAGAGTCTCGGAGCTGCACGACTCGATGATCTTTTAATCGAATTCAGGCTTTCATCCCAACAGTTTGGGGAATTTACACTAGTTTTGCTAGAGAATGATATCATTTTAATATAATGTAGTTTAGAAATTATATCCGGAAGGTGTTGTCTATTCAATAATCGAGTGCGGGACATGGGGGTCATGAGAAGCTTGTCTGAATAAGAGCTTGCACATTGCACGCTCGACGAAAATTATTAACGCGAGAGCATCGAGGTAGGGGGCAGTTTGACCTTTTTGAGGTTCATCGAATTATCTCGGGAGCGTCGAACCGCGTCTCTCATGTTTGAGTGCCAGGGGCAATATATCCCTTTAACCGCTTTTCATCTCCAAAGTTCCGCTTCCAAGCTCTCACGGGTCACAGGAGATCGAATGGTATATGAGAAAAGCAAAAGAGAAAGACAGATAGGAATTGCGAGACGAGTGTAAAAGGGAAATTGAGGCTTTAAGGGAGATTTCTCTGTATGATGTTAAGTCGCGTGTATTTAGTCCGCAAGTATTACGCGAAGATATTTGTGTTATAACAAATTCTGCTATAGCGAAGAGTATGCATTTGCTTGAATCGACTATATAGAACGTTGGATTTATAATTGTACACATAAATATACAGTTCCGTTCACTTGAAACACAACATTTAATTTAATGTCGACCCCAGGCGCAAATTGACCGATATAAAAACAGTAAATTGAAATTTGTAGAAAATTTAATTAGCTTTCAAATGACCCTGGTACCGTTTTGAGATTCTCGATCCTGGTCCCGTCATGAGGTTCTCGAAAATTCGATGTTTCAAACAAATAGGCATGGTAAGAGAAACGTCATTAGAAAGGGCATCATTTGTCATAAAAAAACACTTATGCTATTTTCTGTACAACAATTCTAGGCCGAGTTACACCCCCTTAAAGTAAAAAACATTTTTCGACAATATCTCGGGAACTAACCACTCAATTTCGGCCAGATTTTGCGAAACACCATTTTCAATGATCCCTTACAACACGATGGGTCCGCCTCTTCCGGGATAAGCTCTGAGATAGAGATCTGGGAGCCTCCGCAGTATGTCGAAACGTTCCGATCGGTTCTTCGAAATGAATGTGATCGAATTCAGCATTTGAAATTTCAACGAAAAAAATGGACACCGGATAGTCCCGGAGAGTCTACGAGAAGACGTTGATTTCGCGTTTTGAAAAAAACGCATCAATTTTTTCCATTTTAAAGCACGTGCTCTACACGAAAAATCGATGCGTACTTTCAAAATGCGAAATCAACCTTTTTCCATAGGTTCTCAGGGACTATCAAGGGTGCATTTTGTTCGTTAAAACGCCAGCTACAACTTGAACTAAGTTGCAATGCTGGATTTGATCGAATTCATTTTGAAAAACCGATCGGAAAGTTTCGGCGTACTTTGGCCGACACCGGCGTCCTGCTCGTATTTTACGGCTTTCGAATCTATCAATTTGGTAGCGGGATCGAGATTAAATTAAGTGTGGCATATTTCAAGTGGGTGCAACTGTATTTATATGCCGATGTAAATGTGTTCGGGTGTAGTGTATTTTCGTGAACACGTACAAACAGATCCACCGTGCATCTGTTTCCGGGTCTTATTCTTCAGAGACACGAACCTCCGATGTAAATGTAGATATATTAGGCAGAGAGAGGATCATGCAACCGGCGTGGATGAAAACTCGTGCATTTGCAAACCAACGAACGAATTGATTAACTGAATAATGCGTTGACCCGGTTTCACATCATACCTTAAGGACGTATTCTCATTCTTTATACAGATATTGTAATAAGACCTTTTTTTCATTTACGTCTGAAGGAAAACAGCCTAGCGCATAAAAGTTCACTTTCATTACTTTCGTAATCTGTACAGAGGAGAAAATGACATAAGTATAATTATTTTTAATTATACATACGATAAGAAGGAAATCATTAGCGTCAGGTATATATAGAAAAAATGTAGAAAAACAGCAGAACCCAAAATTGAAGATCCACATCATGCCATCATCAAGGTTTTTCCATCCCGTGCACCCATAGAGCACTTTATCCCTTTTTAATGTAAAAAAATACAGATATTTCGTCTGAGAAAATTTAGAATCAAAGATTCATTGAACTTTTCATTATTTTCGTATAAAATATCGATCAGGTTTTCATATGCTATATCGACAGGTTTATATTTTTTGACGCAAGGCTTTGCTGTGTTAGTAAAAATAATGCCCGCCTTGAAAAATCAAGGAAAAGTTGTGGTCTTTTTCGTTTATTCGTACAGTGTGTTGAAAATAATGAAATCTGATATACTACATGTTTTGAATTTTTCTTTCCAATTTGAACAAACAGCAAACAAAAATCTTTTGAGGTGGGCGTTATTATCCACAAGTGCGTCAGCGGGTGCATTTCATATCGATTGAAAATGGCTCACAGCGCTGCTTTTATTCTGTCTAAACACTCCATCATTCGATACCCTATACATACAGTCTCGCAATTTATTGCTTTCTCTCTCTCTCCCTATCTGTTTTTGTGTCACTTTATCTTGCCAGTGATCCCGCAGGGATTTTACTTCAAATGGGAAATGCTACGTTCGATGGATTAGTCTCGTGTATCATAGTTGATCGACCAAGATTTATATCTACCTATCGCGGCTACGAAAAACTGTTTATTGCATCTCTAGAAATACATAAAGTAACGTCCAAAACCAGTGAAACAAAATCATTTTTTTCGACTGTTTTAAAAATAAGCTGCTCCGCCAGTTTGACCGATTTCACAAAACGAAAAGAGTAGTTTTTAGCAAATTTTCTTAGCTTTCGAATCGGACTTTTTGCATTCAAAATAGCTGATCGGACAAATTTCCAGAGTAGTCGAAAAAAATCATCGTGTTCCACTTGTTTCGGACATCACTGTATATATTTATATAAATCGAACATTCCAAAAGAAATCGAAGGATTCGCCAATCTCAACTTTTAGAATTCGTTCCAACATTTGTGTAGTTTTTTATAGTCTTTCGTTTTATCAGAAAATGGGTAGAAATACAAGATTTTATAAGAATTTCCCAATAAAATATAGTGAATGACCTCTAAAGACCATTTCATTTTTTTCCCACCCCGTTCCATTGTAATCCATCAACCACTCCATTACTGTAATGTATTTCTTGTTCCTCGCATCATCTTCGCAGTCACAACATTCTCCTGGAAATTCATAGTTGGAAAAATATAAAAAATTTCATAAAAGCAAATTATAATAATGGAAGATACTCTAGAAAGTTAATCCATATAATATGTCTTTGCGTATTTCCTGAGACTGGAGATTTCGAATAAGAAAACTTGGGGAGAGGTTATATGGAACAATAACGTGAAAACGGGTTATAACAGTGGACGACGAGATAACGTAAGGTTTTCTCGTAGACTGGTCAAAACAGTAAATTAACTACGAGGAAAAACGCAGGGAGCCGGTAATAATTTAAGCTCTAACTTTAGTCAGTTACGCTCTTTTGTTTCTTTGGTGACTGATAGTACGTGTAAGGAAGAAGCTGCATAGTTTTGTTCCCTTGTAGATGAGAACTCGAAGTATACCGAGATAGGCGGGGTCCCGACGAGACCATCAGAAATTACATGTATTTGTACCCGCCGTACACTGTAAACACAGAGTTGTACAGAGAGCCATATGACGCCGTAATTCACTGCTAATTCAAAACGTTTGTTCGGGGAATTCAGCGGTTGCAGATACAAGGACTATAATTCTAATCTCGGGTAATCAAGAGTATAACGGGAATAGATGGTACATACATGCGGGCGCTCGGCGCAACACAGATTTAGGATGATGAACTAGCTTATAATGAACAAGCTCTACGGATCACCCTGGCCTAAGCAATTAATTAAACGTGGTTAGATTGATTAATGATCCATTATTTCTAAGCGAATAAATCTTCTGTTGGGTTACGTGGTCAAATAATTTAAATGAGGTCACTTTCCATGTGTCCTCAAAATGAAACGAATGGCGTGGCAGAAAAAAATGTTATGCAAAAGTAAACAGCAGCTGCAACTGCAACAAAATGATTGTGCCGTTAATCGTTAAACAAAAGTGATATTTCCTGGTACATTTTCGTGTCCCTGTTGAAAGAAAGTCTGTTGATTAAAAAAAAATCATAATTTTCTCATTGTAAACTCATTATCGATTAAAGCTCAAGTACAGATTGTGAAACTTGACGTGTTCTGTTTGATAAAAAGTCCTTCTTTCGCAGTAACTTTGTATACCAGCTCGCACATAACTTGGAGTTTTGATCCAGCCAAGCCCTCGGGTAGTGTAAACTAAGCTTTCGTGTGCTCGAGATTCTCGACTCGCTAGACATTTATGTTGATTATGCGACCAACTTTTATATTATACTGAAAGAAAGAGAAAGAGAGAAAGAGAGAGAGAAAGAGAGAGAGAAAAAAAATAAAACACATCTCTGAAGTGCACATCAGGAGTTAAAGTTTGATCCTTTGGAGTATTCTTTGTGTCCTCGTAGTCATGCACGAGGCAATGCAAAAATCTAACTTTTCGTACTAGTACCTTTAGGAATTCATCATGATGCTTGGTATGTTTTTCACCCATTCCGAAACAATGGTACAAAAAATATTACCGTCGAAATGAAAAAGAAGTTTTTTGCCTAAAAATATACTTTTAGCCACCGCGCTGTTTTATCATAGTCGCAAAGCTCGAACATAATTATCGGTACATTCAAAACAAAGTAGCCATTACTTTATACAACGAAGATTTAACGAAAACGACTTAGCATTTCATGGTTTACCCATGTTTACATCACATTATGCTTAATCAAAATCCCAGAAGTGAATCCTCAGTCATCTTTCTTTGAGTGGATTAATGGCACTTCACGAAGGGTTGGTAGTTTCAAAGCAGCAATTTCTCACACGATTTAGCTCGTTCAGTACTTGGACTTTGAAAGCTCAGTTAATCGAATAAGGGATCGTAGATACAGACAGATGACGGAGCCGCGGAGAGGTGGGGAAGGGGTGTCAGCGAGAGACGGAGTAATGATGCGCATGACGGAACATTGAGTGGCAGTTCACAATGAGCGATCAATTTCCAGTGTTTTAAGCATACATATAAACACGATTGTAATTAATCCGTATATGCAATATTTTATACCTTTAAGATGTAAAGTAATGGTTCATCTATAGAATCAAGCTTGCAATAACGATTAAGAATTTTTTATATATAGCAATAAAGGAGTAAAAGAACTGTATGGACATTTGAAGTAAGGTCTCGACGTGGATCAATTGTAAGCGAAGAGTGCTCGTGCCAAAATGAACCTTTTCTTATAGACAATTTTTCATACAGAGATGAATTTTGTAGCACCTGTGAATCTTTCGAAACAGCCACTAAAGGATAACATGGTTGTAAGCATATACTCTTCCTGAGAGTACTTGTACATTTACATTGCGAAGGGTCTGTTAAGGTTGGAAAATAGGAGGTAATATGGCTACAAAAATCAAAACTTCTGAACCTGTCCATTTAACTCACTTGAGTCGAGGGTGTTTTTAATGATTACACTTGTCAAGGCGTCTAACGTATAATTGCTTCGAGCAATATTTTTTTCTCTTCGCAATATTTATTTTCATGTCTTAGTTTTTACCCCACGATGTCGGGTCTTGTTCGTTCACTATTATGAATATACTCGTAGATAACGTTTACTAATTAGCTAGGGCACTCTTCCATCTCTGTCGCTTGCTCTCACCTTACTCTTCCTTGGCTGCGTTTCGAGTACTCGCTTTTCATGCTTCTCGAATTTTCTGAAGGAAAAACTTTTCCGGTTACCGGTTCCTGACATGTTGGTAGACATTGCTGGCTTTCAGTCTCTTTCACTTTACTCGTCGTTCTGTAATTAGTTTCTCGAAACGTTGAATTTTCCATCTTGCTGCTACGACAGCTCTTACAATACACCAGGGACAAGTACCAATCGCGAATATTGTGTATATGATGTGGGATCCGTAAAATCATTACTTTTTTCGTTTTTGCGTCCATAAATAAAGGAGAATTGGAATCAAGACGAAGAATTAGCGCTTTTGTAGCAAATGGAAAATATTTAATACGAATGATAAGCAAAACTTTATGGATTGAAAAACGTAACGCTATGATCAATCTAATGAAATCGGCGCAAGGCTTATCGTATCTCTCACATAACTTGTAACGATTTTGATCTTTTATAATCATAAAATGAACCGTAACATCCGTTTGAGCCTGATCTCGGACACTACATCACTATATGGTCTTACCAAGTCACTTTTAAGTCGACCGATAAACCGTCCAGCCCAGAGACCTAATATTAATGTCCGATGGAATCTTGCCAAAGTGTATGGGCACCTCACGACTGTTCCTTGCTGTACGCGAAATGCTTTCCGCCCAAGTCAAGTCCATTCCATTAGCTAGCTCGTTATAGTCTCAAATACGTAATCCACTTTTCACGTGTCCACGAGCGTCGGAGTGCTCGTGTAAGAAATTTAAATTTAACGCATAAACTTTTGTGGTCATGGGGAGAACTGGCTTCGGACTTCCCTCGCAAAAGTGCTCCATCGCATTCGTTTAAATCCTTATCATATCGAACAGTTTCATCTCGATGGATTACCCGGTAACGTTCCCTGTCCAAAAGGTAACCCAACCCTAAACTAACCCTACTCCTGAAACGAAGAATGTTATTCAGCCTGACGGTTGTGCAGTTGTTTATGGTAAATAGTAATGGACGAGAAATTGACTTTCAGACGGTTTTGCATAATTTTCAACCCCCTTAATGTCATATTAACACGGTTATTATGAAGATGCGATACCCTATTTGATTCTTTGTTTAGTTAATCAATTGTTATATCAATTAATCGAACCGTTCTTTCAAATCCTGAACATGTAGCGAGATCAGAAAACCCTTGTCCATTTTCGAAGTGAATTTGAGGGTCGAAAAGTGTTCACCACGCTGGCTAATCTTATGGTCAACGAGAGAGGGTTAATTAAACCAACCGAGAACCGACTGGAGTTAATGGAAGGTTAGCGTTAGAGAATCCTCTCGTTATAATTTGCTACGACGAACCAAAAGTTCCTCCTCGTGTGTTACAACGTTAATGGGCTTTAAGAGGATTGGAGTTGAAGCCCGGTTACGACTCTGGGAAAATTTTTGTTATGAGATTCACTGAAAATAACACCGCGCTGATAACACTTGAGAGGTGTCTGGACCGCAAGAGGATTAAATTATATTTTTTTAAGTGAAACTCCTATAGGGAGGGTAAATCCACTTCAGAGCGTCATACAAAAATAAAGCTTGAATGTAGAATCGAACCTGGGATCTCCCGTTAACGAGTCTGACGCGCTATCTCAGCCATCGGGTCCGTTGACATAGTGAATACGTTTAACTAGATGGGTATTGCTATGGGATCTATGGGAATTGATCCACAACTAGTCTCAAATAATTATGAATATTTAAAACAGAATAATCATATCTCAAATTGCACCTTCTGTTTACATCAGTCTCACCATATTTACAGCGTCATAAACAGACATCATTTTTATTACCGTACGTTGCGAACCTTAAAATCTTTTCGTCCGACAAATAAGAGCGGTTGGTGGCAGTGTCGCTCCTCATGTAAGGTACTGATACATATGCCACATATGCGTGCCTCATATGGTACTGGCCACATATGCTTGGTTAATAATTTTAAGTTAATTCTAGGTTATAGCATCGCGTCATCAAACTACTTTCTCGCCTTACATCGAATAACAGAAAAGACTGTGTAATGTGAGTGTATGTAATGTCTGTCATTGATATTGGTAGTTTGCCATCTGAGATAACTTTTGTGTTGGACAAATACTACCTCATAAGGACAAATATTTTCATTTTCGATAGTGTGGCTAACAGCACAGTGGAGGAAAGTCATCCATATAATGAGGCTGTTTACGCATATCATATTGGAACTTAATGAACATTCTCAGAATGCGAGTACGAAGTCAGGAACCTCAGGAGGATTGATGCAGTTCGTTCAAGATACTTGGAGCACTTATAATCAAGAGTATTCAAAATCCACTTTTCTCATTACAAGCCTATTATGTCTCTTTTGAAATATGTTTTGTCACCTGACGGTCCACGCAGTTATATTTTAATATTATTCAACAATACGTGTAGTTCAAGTATGACTCATGGTGGAGTGTTAGGTCAGAGTATTCTTTTCGTACCTGGTAACCATAAAAAAGGGTCTAAAAGCGTTAACTAGAAACTTGGGCTAGCGTCAACTAGCTAGCTAGCTCTTTCAACCTTTTGTTTTCCTTCTCACATGTTTTTTCGCATCTTTGGACATGAAGAAATATGAGTAATTGATGTTTTAAAAGTTTTATTTTGGGTACGTAACTTTTTCTAGAATGTAAAGATTCAAATTAAAAAGCGTGAAATTTCTACTCGGTATAACGCACATTCGTATTTTCCAATTTGCTGTCCACTCACCCCTTTGGGGATTCCTCTTGTGATTGGTGGCGAAAAAAAGTGCCAACAAAACCATCAAAATTTCTGGCTGCAATCCGTGGCTCACTGATCACGAGAGTCATTCGTCCTTGGCTAGTCGAAGTATTAAATCTACGCCGATTTAATCGTCAAAGTTTTATCTATGCGAAGCTTCACTCAAAACTCACGTCCCTTGTTGTACTTCACATTTTGTATTTTATACTATTATTGTACCGTTTATTGCTTTTGCTAAATAAAGTTTAAATTGCGTGTGTAAATTCAACAAAATAAAATTGAATTTATTCCCTACGGTTGCCTACGATTTTCGAAGTAAAATCGTAGGCATTGCTGAAACGATCCTTTTCATAAGATCTCAACTGCGCATGAAT
>JABSMR010054911.1:0-14411 GCA_018902295.1 Dusona sp. PSUC_FEM 10030013
TGAGTAAAAAATTAAAAAAGATAATAGAGTGGCCCTGGTTAAAAAATTCAAAGGAAATAACAGTATTTTGAATATTTTGTCTTTCACAGAAGCAGGAGCATTTAATGTCAAAGTTACGACGCGTTGGACAGTCGGTGTATGTAACAATGGAATCGGGGCTCGTTTTCTCGACACACGTTTAATGATGACAACGGAATATGAGGACATGAGGCGACTCGCATTTCCTGTTGCGAGGTCCGTAATAAACAACCCTTGAATACGCTCACCAAAATACCCCTTCCTTAGTTTCCACTCTCAGTCATCCTCGCCCATAGGTATAGACGTAGTCCTCGTAGATCATTGTAGATCGTTGTTTCATTGCCACCGAAGTTCGATTTCCGAGCTACGAACCGGACGCGAGCCCTCGTCAAACGTATCAACTGTTAAACACTCGGAGCTCGTTACTCCGAGACAAAGGAAAGTGAGACTATTGAATTCATCAGTAAACATACGCGACTACAATTAAAACGTTGAAATTCAATGATGAAATTATATCAGATATCGTCTCATTTTTTGCCACTTTGTTACAACCATTTTCATTATAGTAATCTGACTTTTTGCAGCGATTATCGAGGTCTAGAACTGTTGATTTTAACGGGAATTCATAAATAAAAACCAATACTAAAGAAACATGCTTTAAAAGAATAAAAAAGAGAAACGAAATCAACAATTACACTTAATAGGGCCAAACATTTTTGGAACATGCGGAAAAGTGTTGCCAATACTCGGAGGTAGTTAAA
Source organism: Dusona sp. PSUC_FEM 10030013 (assembly GCA_018902295.1). NCBI lineage: Eukaryota > Metazoa > Arthropoda > Insecta > Hymenoptera > Ichneumonidae > Dusona > Dusona sp. PSUC_FEM 10030013. The sequence goes on from JABSMR010054911.1 coordinate 780, forward strand.
CAATAAAAATAAAACGGTTATACAAACATGTGTAATTCGGATGAGAACAAAGAGAAGCTATTGTAGACCTGGCTCTGATGTTTTTCTCAAAAAAATTGCTGCTTGTTGGACTCTCTCACTCTCGTGCTTTTCCGATTTTCCTCTGTAATCAATGCTGCTATCGACTCTTTTCTTTTATTCAACCGCCTTTGTCTATATTTCTTCGATAGTTTTCTATCTCATTCCGTAGACTCTCATCCCTCGTTTGTCACGCGAGTCTCACACGGCGTTCTACCTAACCCTTCACGTAATCGATCAATTGAAAATCGCTCGAACGACAATTCATTTCGAATCAATTGGGAACCACAGTGTAAAACCAACTGCTGGATACGTATTTCTCTGCCCTCCCGTTTGTTCACCTTCCCCTTCATTTTTTCTCTCATTCTCATTCTCACTCTTTCCCTCCTTCCTTTTTATTCCAGTTATTTCTCGTCCCTCTACGTTTTCGTGCTCGCGCTCAACTCGCAACTGTACACACCAATCGTAAATCGAACATTCGAACTCGTACTCGGTGCGCCTCTCGTCGTTTTCAGAGACACTCTCTCTCTCTCTCTCTCTCTCTCTCTCTCTCTCTCTCTCTCTCTCTCTCTCTCTGTCTCTATCCCTCTCCCAATCAATCGGATATCTTCTCTCCCTCGCTCTTTCACTCATTGATTCGTTGCTTCCCCCACGACATCCCTTTTTTCAGTCTTTCCAAGCCTCTTTTGTTTTCCATCTGTCAAACACTAAATTTTGGTTGCCGAGTTCATTTGATTCACGCCTCTGTATTTAATTTCCATTTAGACCGAGAGAGGCGGAAATAGAGAGTCGATTTTCGTGAACTTCTGGAATATTTGTTGAGTATACATGTGTGGCTTTTATTCGGTTTCGAGCAACAGTTTGCGTTGTTCGCTTTGCGAATCACAGAGTTCTTTCCAAACCTCTTTTTTCTCGTTATACCTTCAACTGCGCCGAGCAAAATTTTTCGGCCAAATAGTTTTTTTACCTATCAAAGAATACACAAGGTCTCAATGGCTTGTAGAAATGAGCCAGCCTCTATTAGGTACTCAATCACGATATAAAGGATCGATAGAATCCAGTGAACGGTAATTTACTATGAAGATAATTTTTTCTGCTCTCTCTCTCCGTCCCTACTTTTTTCACTACTCCTTAACGGTCGTAACAGATTTCCTTTTCTAACGTATCGATCAATTTTTCATCAGTCCTTATGACCCGTAAATCCGGAATTGCTCATGTGGCAAAAAACCAAAAGAATACTCACAAGTTTTCCAATTCAGAATTTACAGTCACGTTTATTCCGTGATCTTCATATTCGCGAAAACAGGATTTGACCCTAGATGAAAAATGAAAGAGCAGTATGAGTTTGTAGTGATATCAGAGTTATTTCGATCTGCTGATTCATTTTACAAGCACTGAAAAACTATAAAAATTAGTGCAGTGCGTATCCATTTACAAAAAGCTTGGTATGCAGCAAGATAAAAAGAAATGCAGAGAGAGAGAAAGAGAAAGAGAGAGAGTTTTAAAAAATGCCTGTTTCGCAATGTACTGCAGTAATCCAGAAAGCAATCACGAGAGTCTCTAGCGAGACATCGATCAATCCGGGATCTCGTTGGGCCCTTTGGTGCGCTTCTCACGGACTCGTGTAATGGATTTTTACTCAGGTTTTCCTTCAAAGGCAAGGGTACAAAAACAAATGAAAAAAAAAAGAAACTTTTTTTTCAAAGCACGAAAAGGAGAATAGATATGCCCAGATAATAGAACGATCAGAAGAAAAATTACATCAAAGATATATGGACGGGGAAGAATTTTGAAAATGTGGATACGACAAATGGAGCACTGGGAAAGACTGTATAACGTTCGTAAAAATGAAAATTTTGTTGAACGATATTGAAAATAAATTTTCAACGGATATCGAAAATAAAATCTAGAAAACTATTTAAAAAAAACCTTTTTCTGCAATTTATTGACGATTGAAACAATTTTTGCTAGGATACCAAACTGAAAGGAACATTTATGATTTTCGTTAGGCGCTGCGCTACATCTTGCTTATTGTTTATATCTCGAAATATTCAAATCAGCACCGTCTTCGTGTTTTTCAACGAAATTCAAAAATATCCGTGACTGGATATATGCCCCTGCAGTTATTTTGATTTTCATATCGTACTTTGCACAAAATAATCAAATCGGTCATTCGAGACGTGGATTGTTGGAGCAACATGGGATTGTATTCGGATAAGTGATGGATAAGATTCATCGCCTCATTTTCACGGAAAATAACAGGAGCAATGAGAACTGAAATATAAAAGAGATAGCCAGCGCGCAAAGAGGAACCTAGCAAGAGTTTGGGCTTGTTCGTTTACTCGAACCAGGAGGGCAAACTCGCGGACTACAGCGAAGGAGGTATGGGGAAAAAGGGTTGCACCATGGAAGAGAGGTGAGATTAAGTTTTCCCAGAAATGGTGGATTGCTGAAGGAGGCAAGCATATCTATATGTGGCAAGCGCGAAGGAGAACTTAATGAAACGCGTCAGACGAATAGACCAACTAATTGTATCTGAGGAAAATTAATAAAAATGTCTAACGGTTAACGCTCGCTCAAGAGTCGAGAGAAAGAAAGGAAAAAAAATAAACAGTCAGCCCAGGTAAAATAAAAATGGAGATAGTTGGAAAAAAAGGTGGAAGAGCCTGAGGCTTGATGAAGAGATTAACGAAGTACTCTTCGTTTTCATTTAATTTTCTCATTTTTCTAACAAAATACGAACTGTAACTTTTAATTTTACAGAGCGTGCTTTTGTTTTTAATCAACGCGAAAGAATAGAGCTTCGGCTTATGTTTCTTGGATATTATTGGTCCTTTTTTTTATTTTAGTAAGAGTAGTATTTGGAACCAGCAATGGACGTTTGTGAAACACGAGGATAAAACGAAAGAAGATCGAGGTGTCTCGACCAAGCTATTCCTGGCGGCAGAACGGCAACGAGGACTACGATAACAGCATATTGTTTCGTTTCGGTTTCGAAGAGAATCAGAGCCAACTTTTCTAGCGTCTACTTCAAAATTCAATCGTCCTATTCGACATTCTGGCTTTAGTATGGTTTCGTACTCCTCTTTCGATCTTCTTCCTTCCTTGTAACTACGTGAAGAATGGCTGAAAGCATATACATCGGAAAGAGATTCGTATTTCTCGTCAACGGATGAGGAAGACAGTCTTGCCACGAGAAATTGGCAAACATGCTGGATGATCCAGCATGGTGATCCATATCCTGGCTGCTCAATGGTACACATCGTTTTCGTTCCTCCTTCCCGAGGGTATAAAAACATTTTCGTCGTGGTCGAAACCAATCGCGTTACAAGCACAATGAAAATATCGTATTCAGCCTGAACATCGCGATATACGCTAGATTTGCAATGGAGGAGGTGGACACTTCTTTGTACATTGCTTTTTCTAGTGGATAGAACAAAAATAATGGCACGAAGACCGAGACTAAAACCTAAAATAATCGGGCGCCGCCTGCTACGACAGTTTTAAATCACGAATAGAGAATGCTCCCCAAACTTGTATATAAGGAAAATTATATATATCAGTTTGACCTCGAAATCGGCGATTCAAAATTCCATCCATTCAAAAGTCGTCCAAGTTTTAAAAAAACTCTCATCACCGACAAATCGAGTCATAAACATATTCTCTATCTCAAACGCCATGCGTATATTCTATATCTTAAAGTAATACGCTGAATATAATTGAAAAAAAAAAAAAATTCAACGAAAAAAAATTAATGTGGCAAAATTCCAGCCCATCTCTAAAGAACCACGGTAGAATGTTGTCAACATTTTTTTTAAATTTGTTGATTGGAAATAGTGGAAAAGTTTGGACTTTTATTTTCAACAGCAGAAGAGCAAAAATGCACTGCGTATTACAACGACCAATGGTCACTCACTCCTCAACGAAGTAGGTTTCTCCCTAATTCCCGTCCACCAGCAGGATTACTAACTGCTGGTTTCACATTCTCTCTCCTTGTTGGCTATAACGCCACCACCATTCCTCCAGTTATAGTTATACGCAGAAGCCTTGGTTGAACGAGATAGATCGAGAATATGCTCTCTACTCTCATTATTTACCCTTAATTAGGAGCAATTAACAAATAATTAATTACGAAGCGAAGCAGCCAGAATGCAGGCCGAAATAATTATTTGAAAATTCGCGGGCAAACGTGAGGGAGAAATCATGTTAACCAACATCCCTTCTACCCCCTTCACAGGTCGCTATCCTCCACACTGGTTGAAACACGCACTGTCAGATCTCGAGAGTGTTCAACGTTTATTCGGTGGCCCGGATTTAGTGACCAGCTACATATACCCACAAACACGCAGATGCATGTGTCGTCACATCCGTTTATATCTATATTCCTCTATTGCAAGGAATCCCTCGATTGTGTCGAAGCGCATGGAATCGATAACATGCTTGTTTAATGTCGTCGAGTCACACCACGATCGACCTACTTTATTGAGTAATTGACAATTACGAAAAATAACAGAACTCTTATAAAAACAATGCATCTGCGAGCAACAACATATCGGCTTATAAAAGTTTCAACCTGGATCTATTTTTTAAACCATTTTTTCGTATATTTTTTCAGACCGAAAAACCATGTTACACATACTTTTTTAATTGGCCCGGCTGTACGACAACTCTAGAAACGAAATGTAGAATATCACGTAAGGGCCACTTTTTAATTGGGTCACATTAAATTTTCCATTACGTCGTTTAAACTGTTGTAAATCACAGTTTCGAAAAAATAACTCGGGCTTTAATTTTTTGCTGTAATTTAGGAATTTTCAATGGTATTTCCGTTTTTTTTTAATTGCTTCCTGCAAGTTTTTATTCTCGTCTTATTCTTTCAAACAAATATGCATCTGTCACAGAAGGAAAAAACGGTTGCTCGAACGACTTTTCTTTTTCTTTTTCGTAGTTCTTTGATTGTATACCATCCCTTTTGTGTTTCCTATTTTTTACGAACTCGCAACTGGTTCAATTGGCCTTTGCACTGCCGCAAACCAATGCACACTCTCCAAACTCTCTTCTCATTCTAGATTCTCTCTTTTGCTCTTTCTCAAGTAATCTTCCATCTCTGACTGTCGATTTTCCATTTCTTCTTCTTTCTTCATTCCGTCACTTGTCCATTCTCCACCGTTTCTATCTCTGTTTCTCTCGTTCTTTGCGAGCCATCTCTATACATTTCCACCCTCTGGCAATTACTATAAATCAGAATCGCAGTCAATATTTAATCCTCGTGGAATGGTGTTCGACGTTAGGACAGGAGGATGAGCGACCTCCGAGTGTGTGGCAGAGGGAAGCGAGGGGAATGGGAAGGAGGTGCGGCAAGGATGAGAAACGAGAGAATCGTGGTGGCCGTAGGAGGGTGAAAAAGCGCACAGAGAACATAGAGCGCTTGTATAGCCAACGTCGGGACAGAGACCAGCAGCAGGCATGGTGGCTGCAACAATGCCGGTAATGCGATAAAATATACTACGTATGCTCTGTCTCGATGGAAAGGGGCCGATTTCGCTCGAACGAAAGACGGAGATAGATGAGAAAGGAGCGGGAGAGAGCTACATATGAGCTCGAAAATGGGGGAGACAGAAATCGGAAAATGGATTGCAAAGAGAAAAAGACAGAACAAAAGAGAGAGATAGAGAGATTTAGGGGAAGAGGTATGGTCCCGAAATGTCCATCGTCTGATGCTGCTGACCAGCATCGTTCTCGTTCGTTCTCTTGCCCTCCAGCTTTCATCGATGTGGACGAACCCTCGTTTTCTCGATATAGGCTACATGTATGCATACACTGAATGTACATTTTGTACATTTGCCGAAAATTGTTGAAACTAGTTAGAAAGTATGTTCCAAGCGGTTGAACAACCAAACTCTCGTGACATATAATCGGTCGAACGAATGCAAAAGCTCGGGATTGAAAAGGAAAACAGCGAATTTCTGTATGAAAAGCATAAACGAATGCAATTGTTCAAAAACACTCAAAACGTCATTTTTTTTATTTCTCTTTCATATGATCACACAAATAAAAAATTTGACTCATTATAATAAATATTTTACGACGATATGAAAAATCACTCTAGTCAGCTGACCGCAGCAGAACGCATCATTCCTCTTTTTCATTCTGCAAGCATTCGGAATTGTGCAGATAAATGTGAGCCGAGTATACATATTGGAAGATAAATTTTAGAGAACGAATCGAATAGACCTCAATTTTATATACCCGTTGGGCAATATTTTATCCAGAAGTATATTATACTTTCATCACCGATGCTTCATATCATCGGTATATTATATTCAACACTAAAATCGCATGACCCGTTTTCAACGAGAAATGAGAAAGAGGAAAAATTGAGCCTTTGGAATTTCGCAAAAGAGAAATTCTGCAAAAGCCAATCTTTTCGTGCTTAACGCGTTCTTCCTCATTTAACCTGATATAATGCTCGCGAGAACCTATTAATTTAATCGTCGACTTGGCTCCATAGTTCCTAGCTCTTATATATAATTTCTCATTCGCCTTTTTTTATATCACGGCACAATCCATATACCTTATTTTTCTCAATTCACTTTTTTTTTATTATATAATTTTGGGTATTTCAATCAGTTTTTCAACTGGCAAATAAAGTCGAAGATTGGCAAAAAGCTGAAAGAAAGAGACAAAGTCAGTAGCAAGCGAAAAGCTGCATCCTCGACACTTTGCTATCCGTAATTTCAATGAAAGAGCGAAGGAAAGTAAAAAAAAGCGAGAAAAATGCGGGAAGTGTGTATATAATATCTCAGAAGGCGAAAACATTGAGAAGGGCATAAGCATATCGTACTCGATTCATTGTTTTTATCTTTTTCTACAGTTTTTTTATTCATCCCTGTCTTCGTCGCATTCTCTTCATTGTTACAATACTAGCACGCTTCTCTCCGTTTTTCCCTCGCGTTCCCTTGATTCTTTTTCACGATCCGCACTCGGGGGTAAGCAGTATTCAGTATTTACGAGGCGAATCGAGTTACTCGCGTGCCGCATGGCCATAACCAACGGAATCGCAACAACTTCTGTTTTATTAGAGAGACAGAGCCAACCGACATACCCACCACCATCACCGAACCGTCACAACCATGCCCAAGTTCCCGTGAATAAGACTACCAAGCAAAAACTCTTATGCATGTATACGTTAGGACAATTCAACAACGTGTGTGCATCGTCGTTATTGCTCCCATTGTACTTCGTGACATTATTACTGTCATTATTATTGCTATAGGCACGTTATTACGCTCACGTGCAGAACGAGTTGGTATTTTTAGATATCATCATGTACTCGATGTGTCTTTTCATTGTCGATCGACATTAATACAGTCAACGTAATTTTATGTGGTTACGACAATACCCACTTTTCATAAAGACGAATTTTACGAATCAAACGACTTAATTTTGGTTTTTACGTCGCTTAAAGGCAATTTTGTGCTCTAAAATGTTATGTTAACTATATATATGGCATATTTATATAAGATTTTTCTGTGAAAGCACATTGTGACTAAGTTCGTATACGTTAAATCAGTACACAATTTATCACAATAAATGTCGTAATTAATTAATAGATTACAACTGTAATTATTAATTCTTATCCGAAGACTTACCTGGAAAAGTACTCACAGCTCTTTATATTAGAAGAAAAATAACTGAAATAAGAGAAAGCTTTTCCTGTGTCAGCAGAAATCGTCAGCTACTTATTTTTTTCTAGTATCGAATTTTTCTTTGCATTTTTTAACCACCCTTTCAATATTAAATACGAAAGAAAAAATGTTCTCCTGTCGTAGGAATATCATTTCACATTGTATTTCCTACGTGGTGAAATTTACAAACGATTCTACTGCGAGACACATAGACAGTATGAAAATCAATTTACGAGGTACTGGCACTCGAAAGCGACGATTTTCACATTATACGGAATGATCCGTAATATACTTATTTGAAGTATGAAATATATGATGTTTCAATGAACATTGTTGGAGGCTGAGTGCGCGTACTTGTCGTTCGTCAATTTTTGTTTGACAAGATACGCATAAAATCGTTTGACATACGGTACGAGCAGCTTACGCTCACTATGTTAAAATGCACACATAGTCGCATACATACACGATGTAAACGGAGATGAAGAGTTATTTGCGAGTGGAGTGAGCGAGCAGGGAGTCACTGTGGCCGGAAGAATGATTTCCGGAAATGGAGGTTCCCGAAGCCCGTGGCACACGCTCTGTATGGTTACGTATGTCCGGTGGGAAATCAAAAGGCAGTGGGCCTCTCCGGGATAAAGCGCTGGAGCATAGTGCCATACACATAGACAGTCCCACGCACATACACGTGTACATAAACGAAAAGTACCTCCATAGTTCTGCAGGAAGATCTCGACGAAGGTTCCACCAAAGTAGCTTGTCAATAACTTAAATCTCAATCGTAACTTGGTGTTCCCAACTGATTTCCGTTTCAACGTCTCTCGCCTTATTCTCTTGAAATGTTCGACCTCGTTTTTTTCCTCCACTTCCGGCTGCCTTCACGATCGCTATATGCCACTTACAGATATTCTTAGTGTACTATTCCGCTAGTTGGTGCCACTCGATCTTTTTGCAATCCTGTCCTTTTTCTATATTCCCATAGTTCGGAAAAACGTTAAAGGCACGTGTGAACTTTGGTACAGCTTTTCTTTCGCTAGATGTACTATTGGATAAAATTATATTGCGATATGGTTTGCTTCAAGTATCAAACCATGAACAGGAAAAAGGATGAAATTGGGATTGAACAAAAAATTAACACAGGTTATGTTTACGATATGTCCCGTTACTCAATTTTGAAATTTCGCATCAACAGATTTTTGAACTACTATACGGATAGAAAATAATATCATAAATTACTATGGCGTCAAATGCCCCAGGTACCACATTGATCCTTTGAGAATTTTGAGCAAAAACATCATTATTTTTCATTCGAAATTAGGGCAAGAATTATAATGTTTTTGCTAGTTTCAGTGAAATTACAATGGAAAATGACTGTTTTTGCTATAAATCTCCAGAGGTACAATGTGGTTCCAGAGAACTATGATGCGTTAGTAATTTTTGATATTATTTTCTCTTCGCGTATTTTCCTGTCATATGCTATCTCATACGCCAAGTTTTCATGTCTTCTTGATATTAGAAACCATAACGGAAAGCTGAGTGAGGATCATCGCGAAAAGACGTAGATCTTTGGAGGATGTAGGCAATTTCACGGTGTTGATCCGCATTAATGTGCGAAAGATTCTCAGGTTTAAGGCTTGAGCCACCGATAGGATCGGTGACGATAACGTGAATGGAGACGAAACGCGATACATGTAGAGATTTCGCTACGTCTGTGTGACCTTGTAAAATATTAATATGATGTCTCTCTATCTCTCGCCCTCTTGGGTCAGCCACATTCGTTCCTACAATCGTTCTGACAGTCACGAATTTAGAATATTCCCATTCTTTTTCTCGACGTTAACTGTTTAATAAATATCGAATGAACACTGGCTACTTTTAGAAATAGTTATTTTCCACTCGCTTAGACTTGATATAAAATATAATTTTTTTAAATAATACAGTTTGTAACGATGTGCTTATTTATTCACTAATGAAACTGTCCTACAGTAGCTGCCATGAATTCGTAATCCCAACGAGCCATTAAGTGGAAAGATAGAATTATTTAATGGTACAAGATGGCGTATTCGGCGCAGTTACAAGCGACAGACATGAAATATACGGAGAAGGAATATCGAGGCCAACAGAAAAAACTTCAAGAATAATTATTCACGCCTGATTATCTCCCTGATTAGTATAAAACTCCCTTTTACAACTTTAGTGTATATTAGTAGAAGACTTTTCCGTTTATATTGCATAAACTCTAGAATAGAACAATAACTTTGGTATGTAGAATATCAACAAGGAGGAACGTAGTGCTTCGCTGAAAGCCTCAAAACTAGAACTTTGGTATGTTTCTGAAAATGGAAACTTGTAATAAAAACGAGAAGCATTTGGCGGCTGTGTATTTATATCGAGGCAGGTGTAGGTGTGTTTTTTGTTCCTTTCATCATCGCGTTATCGTAATGTAAAAATACCACGGGTTAAAAAGCATATTTTAAGAAACATTTGCGTGGAAATATGACAATAGAACACCCCGTATAGGACATATAAGAATGCAGTATGTAATATGGGACTAACGAGCTATGAGTGTGACGAAACTGCAACGCAATGAACGTCAAGGAATCTACCGACAGCGAGGCTCTTTTCCTGGCGCGAAAGTATAAAGGAAGCCTTGTCTCTCACGCAGATTGTGCAACCCTTAGAGTGAACGTTTGCGGTTAGAAGGGGGATGCAAGTACAACGCGCGTGCCATTCGCTCCAATTCCCCTTGTTCAGGTTAATTCCCCTCGTTAGATTAACAGAGCAAGAGCGAAAGAGAGGGAAGAGCGTGTAAGTGTCAATCTTTCTCTCTGTCTTTTGCATTCTCCGTTGTTATATACTTCGGGTTTTCTACAAGAATCTCGCGATCTTTGTCGTGCTGAACGCAAAGCAATGCAGTCAGCCGCACGCGGGACCGCATTGCGGAACGTGCGTTTTTTTCGCCTCCCTCAGAAACCTTGCAAAACGAGCACCAGCTACGAGTATCAAGTATCATTAATACTATTATTATTTTTATCGTATAATTATATTCTACGTGACAGATGTTGGGCCTGGACGTAGGCTGGTGAGGTTTGCTGAGTTCGTGTCGACGAGGACCGAAAATATGTAAGTAGGTATGGAAGAAACCCTCTGAACTGGTGAAGGAAGCCAAAAGTCGAGCGTAGTAGAAAAAAATATACATTGTATGTGTAAATTTGTATAGGTGTATAGATGGACACGTATATAATATAGCCGTATAAACTTCGGCAAATGAAAAAAGAAACAAGGAAAACGTGGACCTCCGTTGCCTCGTGTATATGTATAAAGAATAATTATCGCATGAATTAGTTCGCTGGGGTCGTGCCCGGAACTCTTGCCACTATGAAGAGTCGAGTAAAGTAACGAGTCGTGCCAGTCGCGGTTCACTCTCGCGTGCCATTGGCAAAAACTCGAGGGGGATCAGGAAGAGGGTGGTTGAGGATTTAAGGTTAGCACAATGAGGCATACCGTTTCCACCTGCAGCATGAAATAAGTGTGTATCTCCCTCCGAGTACAAAAGTTCCGACTAAACAAATAAGTGCAGTCAATTGGTGAAAAAGTAGTTCACGAAGAAAATACGACAGGAAAGAATTTCGTTGGTACTTCGGGGAAATTTTTTTTCAATTAACTCGTGACTTATTCCTTCGTTCATTCAATTTCCTGCGATTGAATTTCTCTGAATCTGGTCAAAGTTAACCTAAATTTGAGACCGTGGCGTTTTCCACAATCTATCATAACATCCATACACGAGAATGTTAATTAACTCTAATGAAATTACTCCCTAATGCATCATATTGTACTTACATATATACGGGAATGAAATATATACGATTGAATAATAATAAATATTTCAAACTACTCGGTTATCAGAGATGGGGAATTAGCGAGGGCACTATGAAGACGAAGTGCTGGCGTTCGAATCGTATAACGCTATAGAGAGAACGCAGGTAGCAACGTAACTCTGGCTTCAAAGTCATTAGTAGAGTCGCCTCGATGCCCCAATGGGATTGAGAAAATGTCTCAGGCTTCTGAAAGCTCCTTTCCATACGTTACTAACCTGCATATACATTTGACAAAATCAGTCTAACTGTCCCGGGTGTGTTGAGCTTTCGGCGAAACAGCCCTATTGCAGAAAATAAGGGAGAGAGTGCTAGAGGGGGCAAAGTAAAGGACAAGGAAGATCGAAGTAAACGACGAGCTCTATATGCTTCGGATCATTCGGAGAAGTCATGGACAAGTATTGCACGTATACGACTTTGAACGATCGGGCTGAGCTCGTATATACACTCACAGTTAGTCGAATAAGGACGACTACGTGTTATTCGATGCAGGAGAGATGGATGGAGAACTGTATTCGAGAAGGAAACTCAAGAGAAACATATAGAGTAAGGACTAGAGTCTTGCGGGAGAAAGGAGTGTGGTACGTTGTGCCGAGGTGCATTAGCGCTCACGGGATCTCCCAAGTTTCAAGGCATCCAATCTATTACGACCAGTTCAGCATTAGTAATGTGTCGAAGCAATGGCGCCTATGGATTTGGTGAGTATGTCGTAGTGTACAGACGTATATGAATGGATCGGAGAAAGGGGCAAAATGGTCCACCAACCAAAATTTGCAAATGTGTACAGTATAATGTATAATTCAAAAATCTGTAATTGTACCTGGGCAACAAGTAGCCATTCCCAGATTTGGAAACCAGAGACACTTTTTGTGATGGATCAATCATAAAAGAGTGATGGAAAAAAATTATTTGTTAATTGTAACCCTTCATCGGACACTGGATGATTTTCGTATCGCATATATTAAACCGTAACCGTAAAATAAGTTTTAAATGACAGTCTCTTTGACTAATCAGAGAACGAAAAACTGACTACTAACGAAGCAAAAGCTGGTATAATTGAAAATTACTTTCCTAGGGTAACTATTGCTGACTTTCTAGACAGATGCAAATTTAATTCAGTCTATTTCCTTATTCTTTAGGTTCTTAGAAAATGATGGTGAAGTATCCAGTACAGTAAGCTTCCACCATTAGTCTTGTAAAATCCACGAGATTCTCAGTCTTCAATTCAATCCCACCCTTCACTTTAAGCTCGCTATATTTACCTGGTGTCTCATGTTGCCCCAATTTTGCCTGCGACTAGAGAATACATTACCGCGATCACCATATACCAATACAATCGAGGAGAAAGGTTGTCCTACGGATCTGGAGAATAGGTTAGTGTTGTATGTGGGTGTTACGAATTGCACGTGAGATTCGTGGTAGATTCACATGGGAGAGCGTTAGTTAGAGAGACGATGGTGTTAGGCTATTGTTGGCCGTGGAATCACACTGACGTGGGGGTTTGGAAGGGTGTGAGAGAGCCAAGGAATATGCAGGATGCCGGTGGAGCCTGAAGAGAAGTAACCGAAACAGAGGATGGAATAGAAGAAGCTTTTCGCTATACCAGAGCCACCAGACGAATTGAGGATAGCAAGAGGCCTTGCACGACATCGAAACTTGCTTCAACGAATCTAAACTAACCGAGTAACTCCTGTCCCTATCTCTCTCTCTCTTTTCCAGGTTATACTTGATATATTCCTGATATAGATATTGAGTAGAAGTGCCATAACGAACTATGACTAGACTCGTTCGAGTCCTTGGGATAACAGTCAAAATGGATTTTAGTGCGCACAGAGAATTCTGGAAACAACGGAGGAAGCAAAAATGGCGAATATTTCAGCGAGCCCATCCGAATATGAAACTGTGTAAATCAGAACTTGTGCACTCAGCATCGATAGCGGTAAATGCCTTTTTTACCAACAAGGGTTGTAAGTCCTTGTTTCTGCAGAGTCGCTGTACTATCGATGCGTTGGCTT
>JABSMR010055021.1:0-14411 GCA_018902295.1 Dusona sp. PSUC_FEM 10030013
GATAACGTGCCCTAATTTTTAATCGTTTTGCGAACATTAAAATCTTATGATTAATAAGATTGTCATAGTTAATTATTGATGATTATGGCTTATGATCAAGATCACGTCTTTTTAATTAACTTCGTCATTTATTGTATGAAAAATGAAAAAAAGATTTATTTTTGAGATATTAAATCATTTTTTGACTTTTCACAGAGTAAGACGTTATCTTCGTCATAAAGTTGCATTTAAAAATCAATTAAGGTTGTTAATAAATTTTTTTTGGGCGGGGAAGGGGGGTGGATACGTAGCTCCTGTGGTTATGCATTGCGTGACGTCAGCGATGGCAACTTATTTAAACTAAATACTAACTATGAGTTCGAACGAATAATGCAAAAATTTTCAAGTTTAGGGTAAAGTACCCAGTCGCCGGCCTTGTAGCAATCGGCCTTTTCCATACTTTGTACGAGTAGAAAGAGCTTGGAGAAGGTTTTTTGTACTCTTCCCACTCATTGGCTCTGAGCAGCCAACTACTCGTGCAAATGTCGTTTTTCGAATGAATATTTTTTAAAAATGTTTTTGTGTTGATTTTATCGTTTATATTATGAAAGTTTAATAAATAATGTTTTATTTAAGACTTATGTTTCATTGTCTTTTTTTTGTTCATAGGACAATCTTTACAAGCTGACAATCTCGTTAAAAGGCCGACTACTCGGTGTTTCACCCTATAGTCAATAATTTTAACTGCTATTCACAAAATATATTTCATTTAACTAAATAGGTTTACTAGGAAATTTATTTTTGACGATTTCTGGGTGATTCGCGGCCGTTAGATTGGATTCAGCGAGACTTGTGAGAGGTGTTTTATGTCTGCCGACCCGCGATTTTATAAGCCGTGTCGGCGTCCATAAAAAATGACAATAATGTGGAAAAAAATATTAGTAGGTCACTAAGTTGTCGATAGAAAGGACGATTTTTAAGTGCTCGTTTCTACAAGCATCGTAACGAAGTCAAGAGAAATCAAATCAAGTAAAAAAAAGTACCCACTACTCGCATTTGTTTATCACAAATTTTAAACGTTTAGTTTATACATCCAACTAATGGAATGGAGTAAAGTTTGTTCGTTGACATTAACATTTAATATCTCGAAAACAAATGCGCACACCTGCGTCTTTCTTTCGACAATATTTCCGGAAAATATCCGATAACAAACAATTTTTACAAAAATCTGTTTGCTCCACATTTTTTCAGCAACAACCTTAAGCTTGTAAATGTAAACAATAGGCAAAGAATGCACAAAGGTTAATGTGTAGAAAATTCTTTTGATAATGTATCCGTGAGGGAATATGTGCCCATACCTATTTTGCAATCGTTTCCTTCAGAAAAGCTGAAACGGCTGATATTCGAGGAATTTTGAAGGGACGAGAAACTATGATGGAAAGAATTCCTTTCAGGCGTGGGTTCCTGTACAAAATTCGACGAACAAACATGATGGAAGGTTTTTAGTCGTCTTGTTCGAACCTCTTGCAGTGGATCGGAGATGTTTATGATAGAAGAGTGCACACGTGTCAGAATCGTGTCCATCGAACGACACCTCGTGGGAATAGCGACATCAAGAAGACAGAGAAACATAATAAAAATAGACAAAATATACATGAAGGGAAAGCCAGCGCCGCTTCCACTACCGATCATTTGATTTTCGTTTTATTTTTTTCCTGTAGTCTTGTCGGCTCGATGGTGTATTTCGTGTCAAGTATACTATAGTTATACCACTATAGGAATGAAGACGTGATCGTGGGTTGGAGGGTTCGTTGCCAAGCTTGTTTCTCGATAAGAGAACCTCTTTTGTCAGTTCTCCCACCAGAGTGTCACCTCCTCCGAAGTGTCGAAGCTTCGAGCACATTTTTCACATTCGCTATTATCCTTTGACAATCTTTGTTCTCTTGGGTTTATCAGAGGACTACATAGGGATATACATAACTCGACTAACAATATCCTTTTAGCTCCTTTGAAATGAAAATATGAATCCTGGTGTGACTTTGCAAATTCATACTTGTATAGTCATTGATGCATTTTATTTTTACCAGTTCGATTGGTGTTTATAGTGTGAGGTTAATTTCGCAATTTAAATTCCAATTCCATGCTATTGATCAAACTAAACTAGTTATCTCAATTTTCATTTACTCGGAGGATGATTTAAAACGATTAAATCTGGACAGCTTGGAAAAGTACAAGGACGTAGTTACATTGTTTTCACATTTGTACTAGCGATTAGAAGACGACCAATGGATTTTACTATTCCATAGCAAAGGAAACGATATTTCAAAATACCTTCTATTTATTTATTTTTATTGTTCCTGCGTATACCCTTGCGGATTTTGACGCATCTCATCACTTTCACCCCACTTTTTCCCCGCTGCACTAAGTTCCATGTTCCTATGACACCCCCCAAGAGTGTTGTCCACAGTCACTCTTTCCTAATGCATTTCTATATCACATTTGCTTGCGAGAGCCAAGGAAAACTGTGGAAAATCCAGCCGATACAGGCGGCTACATTTTTACTGAGCTTCAGTTGATAGCACCATCGGAAAATCAGAAAAACTGCCTCTCGCTCACCGATTGATGTGCGTGCCAGTGCATGACTAAGCGGTCACCCAGCCAAGTATTGTCCTCACACGAGGCTGCTTAACTTTGGAGATTGCCGAAGCCAAACAGCCACTGAACACCCATCCCTGTCGGTAAAATACCTTTTATGATTTTGAGGAATATTCCCATCACGATTTCCAATCGATTCAGGAATAATATTTATTCAATGAATAATCTTGACGGAGATAAAGAACT
Organism: Dusona sp. PSUC_FEM 10030013; assembly: GCA_018902295.1. NCBI lineage: Eukaryota > Metazoa > Arthropoda > Insecta > Hymenoptera > Ichneumonidae > Dusona > Dusona sp. PSUC_FEM 10030013. Next base: position 2,821 of record JABSMR010055021.1, read on the forward strand.
GAAGACTCTCAGTGACTTCTCCAGAAAGTTACTTATTTCTGAGGATACAAAATCAACAAAGATATCACCTTTCGTGCTTATTTCAATCTTGATGGCAGACGTTTTGATCGGGAATTTGTGATTGTAATAACTGATCATTTCAATGCGGTTATTATGATCAGACAAACGGAGCAGTTTTAGTGGTTTACAGACTCGATTAAGTTTGCTATGAGTAATCAAACTTTATTCGGAATGCTGCCAGACGCATGGGCGAATGAAAGAGCGAGAGGTTAAATGGGAAATAAAGGGAGAAAGACCGAAGAAGAGATAGAAAGAAACAGAGAAAAAGGCAGCATCCTGGAAATATTATTAATCGCAAGAAAGTAAAGTACGTTGGAGGAATGAGGATGTAGACATTGAGGCGAAAAGAAAAATCCTCCTTTCTGCATAGTTTGCCCCGTCCAAATCATAAATTAAATATTTAAGAAAGACCCATATCTCTCATACTTTTGCGAGAAGAAAACTTCCATTTTCCATTCTCTTCTTTCCCCGAATATCTCAACTCGCTTCACTGCTTTGTGTAATATATTTTATTGTCAGACTATAATATACGAACTTTATCCAAAACTGTGAGCGTTGCATCCATGGAATTCCTCAAAGAATACTGACATTAAAATTTAAGAATGTTCACACCAACAATAAAATATTTAAATCTTTGGATAAATCTTTTATCGTCTGCTCTTTGTAAACGTAGTATTTGATTTAATGTTTATTGCTCGTGATCAACTTTTTTTTAAATAGAGGGAATATGAAATTATTTTAAAGAATAATAAACAAAACAAAGTATTGATTATTATGTTTTAAGAAACTAAATAGGTGAGTGCAATGCAACAGTCGCGAGACATCAATATGAAAGTAGAATAAGAAAAGGTGAACGGAATCGAGAAAAAATGGATCGGTAACGAACGCTCGAAACATAACAAAGTTATGATCAGTAAAAACAAATAAGTTGGTCCGAAATGGATTTTCAAGATTAAACATTCGCTAGAGTTATAGAAGAAGTTATTATCGGAATAAAGAATTATCGTAAATTACAGAAACTGATGTTCCAATAAATTGCGAAATAATGGGTTTTGAAAAGAAAATTAATAAACATTCCAGCAAACTTTCCTTATGAGCCAGAAAAAGAATGCTCATTTTATTTCATTCATTGTTTATTATTTGTTATTTCAACTTTTAATTAACATAAGCGTATCTGAGTAATAAAATTTCAATTGCCAAGAATGCATAAAGAATAATAATTTATTAAAAAATTAATTTATCTTCCAGCGTAGACGAAAACACGGAGCGTGCAATATTCGAATATTTCAAAAAACGATTTGAAAAAAACACTCTTTTGTTTTAATTCCATATTCATATTTGATTAAAAATATAAATTAATTTTTTATGTCATCAAAGAAAATAATCCTGAACCATAAATTATGTCGATGCAAATTCTACTTCGCAGGCCCTCAGTTATTTTACCGTAGGTTGTTAGAAATCAACGAGACTGATAAAGTAAATAAACTCGAAAATACATATCAGCTTCAACATAATGGAAAGAAAATATGTGAAAAAAACATTCACAATCACATTTTACGCGATTGCAATGGAAGCATAGCTAAAATAATATCATTTCAGATGAGAATTGTCGATCGGTACAACACGGTATTTTTGTTTTTTTACGGAAGAATAGTAAATGACAAGAAAACGAATATAAGTTCTAAGTTGTGAAAACAATCTTTTCGTAAGGTACGAAGTCCGAAAACTCCTAAAACATAGTCGTGTAAAATAGAACACAACGGACTATCAAATAATAATAGTAGATATTTTAACTATAAATGATAAGGGTCTTCGAAAAGGACGAAAGATGTCTAACTTGGAGCTTGACCCATTTCATCAGAGTATTCTAGTTAATCTTCCGCCCGAGTGACCCTATCTAAACCCAATAATTTCTGGCCTGGTCCCAGCTGTGGCCAGAAAATGGGATAACTCAGACGAGCAATTTAGGGAGTTTGGACTATAGAATTGAGATCAGATATAACTAAATACAAAGGTTAAGCCGTTGCAATATGTGGTCAATGTAAAAGTTGTTACCCGTCTGCAGACAGCCGACAATTATTTGACACATTGAAAAAATTATTTTAAGTGCTAAAACAGGGAAAATGTAGATGGCGTGTTTGGAAGGAGATGAGGTTGAGGATGCATTACTAGTATAAATATAAAATGTATTGCTAACTTTTTGTGGTAACTATTTTTAGAGGAAGAAAACTAATTAATACGTTTCATTTTATATATATTTTCATTTCATTACTATTGAATATTTAGGATCGATGTTTTGTTTGTTCATTGCCAAACTGTTCTGTCTAAAGTATAAATATTGCGAAGGTCCATATAAAGGCCATTTACATGTGCCCATTGCGAATAAAGCGAAGGAATAGCCAACAGCAAACTGAATACGCGATAGATGGCGTGAAAGGTGGCCATACATCCAATGTTCCAATCGTTGGGGTGTCTCTCTAGACTAGAGGGTAGTAAATTCACTGCTGGAGGTATAAATCCGTTACAGTGTATACTTCTCTGAGAAAGAGGAAAGGCGAGACAATTGGGGGTGATGGCAAAAAGAAGAAAAGGACACTGATGGACGGCAAGGTTCAGGCTACTTCGCTACTTTAGCACAACATCTGCATTTCAGGATACCATTTTACTCCAACACTATTACATTATATCTTATTTGCGATTGGACATGAATGGAGAATTTTGCCTTGAGCAAATAAGATCAAATATACCGAATCGTTGTTTTGTTCATTCGTAGAAATCACTATCAGTAGTATCCTTAGATCTATTTCGAAATGGGAATCAACTCATTTGAATTCCATCGAAATTATATACACGGAGAGAAAACAATATCAAAAATTACTATGGCATCATAGTACCCTGGTACCATGTCGACCCTCTGAGGGTTTATAGCAAAAACATAGTAATTTTTCGTCGAAATTTCATTAAAAATAACGAAAACATTGAAATTTTTTCCCTCATTTCTGTAAAAAATTAGTATGTTTTTGCTAAAAACCGTCAGAGAGTCGACATGGTACCAGAGAACTATGATGCCATAGTAATTTTTGATATTATTTTCTCTCTATGTAGTAATTTATAAATTTTCATAAATATTTAATAAACATAAAAATTATCAAACCTATTAAACATTTTATCTTTTTTGTTTCTCTCTTATTTTTAAAATAAACCTATCTGAAAAAATCTTTAGTTTAATGATAATTTATGACATTTATAATTGCTTTCTCATCTTTGTACTAGTCTGTATAACTGGATGGAGACAAAAAAAAACGTGTACGTTCATCGTAGACTATATCCGTAGACCACACTCGTAGTGGTCTTTAGTGGTCCATGAGGATTTCTTGACGATAGTCTGTATTAAAAAAGGGCAAAACTTAAGTGTACTCATAATGTATCTTCAAGACGACTCAACTTGGCTTTGAACCTTTCTACCGGCAGATCCTTCGTGAGGATCGCAGATGGTACATTCAATGTATACATGTAGACCTAGGACACAAGACTCTCTATATATATATACTTAGTATCCAGTGCACTCTCCCGTTCTCAAACAATTTACCAAGTATACTAGAAACTCTACGTTCTCTCACACACATGATCATGCGCGTGAAGTCTTGTATACTTTTCTCACGAAATGGCTCACATAATGTCTCCATAAATCATTTTTTCTCTAAAAACATTAAGAACATCTTGCATATCGCGAATATGCAACGCTCTTGAAGTTTTAAGTGAAGTTTCGAGTTTATTTCAGTATTATACACAAATAAAATACATACGAACGGTTTCAAAGTTTTTTTAGTGAACACAGAAACGATGAACTTTTTGCAGCGCTTGAAATCATTAAAAGTAACAATTCGACATAATTGCAAAATAATGTGCGGAGGAAAAATTGTGCCTATACGAGATGTTGTTGTATTCTTTACAAGTTGAAAATTTCTTTTTTCTCGTGACCGTTCTTTAAATAATGCAGAATTTTCGGTAAGTAAAGTATTTTTCATTTTGATAGAAAGTTAAAACTCGAATGATGGTTAAAAAGTACTTTTGTGCATTCGTCGCTCATGAATAATTCACCGGCAAACACACTCGCTAGAGTCAAATTATTTCCACTCGGTATGCAAAACTCGCCCGAAGTCTAAAAGATATACAGAATGGTTCAAAGGTTCGTGTTTGTTAGAGTAATTGAAAGGAAAAAAAACAATATACTTGATCCAGTCGCTTTGGGGCGTTCAACGCCTCCGTCAGGGACAGAATATCGAGCCTGCTAAAAGTTAGTCGACACTCGTCAAACTATGAGGGTGGATGGAAAAGGATCAACCTTTATCAACCTACAGTTATATTGCTCTACCCAACTTTTTCGATCAAAGTTACAGTTGGAACAATAAACTAAAAGTGTTGCATAGAAGATCTTGCTTCTATTTATTTTGTTCTCCAAACTTGGTAAAAGCGAAGAAGTGGAACATTTCACCTGGTTGCATTGTCGAAAAGTCACATATTTGAATGCAATTAAAATGACACGGAGATACGATTGATGGTGTGCTCCTCGATGTTGCGATCAGCATTTAAAGTTTCAGGTAAACGATAGCGTGGGCAGAAAATAATTTGATTTCTCACGTTTTCAACTACCCCTCCCTCCTCTTTTTCTTCCTTTCTCCAGTTACGAGTTTAATCAATTTGGTTTACCTGCCATTTTCAATGCATTGGGCATACCGAAGTTGCCGACCGTTCCTAATTTACTCTGGGTGTAAGTTGAATATGTTGGCACAGCACCTCCTCCTGATCACCGTCACAGTACAGAAACTTGTTGCCCGTGTAGAAGTATCATATTACATGAGATCGCTCGACATACGACCAACGGAATCAAAATGCCTTTATCAGGACTCGTGCCAATTGGTAAACCAAATCTCCAAGATTTGTTTTTTAAGAGGGTCGAGATTTTCGGAAAGCAAATGCTTTCTTCTCCCTTTTCTCGCCGAATCACTTTCTTATCAAGTCTGACAGGCACGTACGTATCTTACTGCTTGAATACTCAGTCTCCCCTAGCTCCAAACGGAGTAGGATTTGTATGCATTAACGTAAAATCGCATATACTCGAAACTTATAAGCTTCAATTTCAATGAATTCCGGCCAATTGAAGTAACAGCTGAATTTTCAACCACTCACCTTTATTACTCTCTAGGAATATGCTTTTTAATACTTATACTAAATAAATCATTATTTTTACCTATGTAAGCTTATCAATGAACTTTTTCGATGAAAAATTACATATAGGTTACATCGGTAATAAGTGTTTACTGTTTTGTTGAGATTCAAAATGCAATACGAATTTCATTTGAACTATGTAACAATTAGTTCAGCCCTGAATCATTTAAATGAAAAGAAAGAGGGTAAGAAAACTATGCTCCATCAGCTCTCTAGTAAGAAATGGAAATTTGATAAGTATCGGTGTAGAAAGGGCAACTCCTTCAAAAAAATGACATGAAATTGAAAAACAGTCATCTTAGTATTCTTTAGGAAAAATGATATTGTAATTATTTATACATAACTATTTCAAAGCTACGTATATTTGCATGTTTTAGGTACTAGGAAGAAAAACCGCTGCACTTTTCGTCGCACACACAATGAGAGTAATCATTCGTGTGAAAAATAATTGAGTGTCTCTCGAGCAGCCAAGGGAGGGGCTCGGTAGCACAATGCTTTTCATCGGCATCGTGTACACCGGGGTTGCAATTACCAAACGAAGGTTTTTCATCACTGCCGCGAGTCGCACGAGACCCGCGCACTGCAATACGATGGCCTTTGGCAATTTGCTATTCTCTGCGGGAATCTCTCGTCCAGTCTCCGTTATATATTTCACTTGTCCTCTCCCCTCTCTCTCTCTCTCTCTCCTTCGTTTTCTCTATGACACGTGCAGCTTATTTTTTTCCTCTTTTTCTCACTCAGTTTTCACGATCTCTTCTCCGCTTTGTTGCATCCCTTGTACATTTTTATTAAATCACTCACCAGTTTTATTCGCTTACCGAATTTTTTCAAACCACCGTTAAAATTTTACGACCTGACTCTCATTTCCTGCAAATTCCGTCGCAATTATTTTTTAATTCACATTAAGTGAAAAAAATCGTTAATTTAAAAGCAACCGATGTTATTAGAAGATTTCGTTCACTCAAACGTAGTGTTCTTGGTCAGAATAAATGCGCGGTTTGATAAAAAAAGCCAGCGTATTGGTTTAATACTTTATAATAGTGTGATGATTATATCATATTGGCGCCACGTAATGTGAGATGTCGTTGATTGAACAATTCTTTTTCTCGGTGCAGTTGACGAAAATTAAACACACCGTTCATGTATTTGAAATCATGCAAAATTGAAGTTGATGTAGTAGAGTCTTTTTGGATTTTTAAATATGTTACCATGTTATTTCCAGATTCAATGAATATTTTTTGACAAAGCTATTGACCTATAAAATATAACCTATCAAAACTATAACAAATTTTGCTGATGTAATAATCGAATATCTCCCAGATTTTTTGCAAAAAGTTTATACCACCTCTTATTCGCTTAAAATAAAAGTTTATCTTACCTTCATTCTCTTTAATATGAACGTAATTAAAAGTACGCTACATTACCAACCCTCGTACCAAAAGTTATCGCTTTATTCTGACAGCGTGGAAGGGAAAAAATGATTACGATGAAACTGTACGTCGAGTCCAAGTTATCAAAGTTTCCAAAAAAACTTTCACCCTTTCAGGTCCTGGTTTTTTCTCTAATACATGAAGCTTTGCTTTGAAGTTTATTTTATTTCGAAGTTATAGTTGAATGTTTTCAGAATATTTGAAAACTGTAAACATTCAGTTTGAGGATGTAATTAAAAAATTTTCAAATGTCGAACTGTTTTCCATATCCTCTATAAATCATTTGATTCTTCAATCAATCCAAGATAACGATTTTACTGATTCGTCGTACACTTTTTTCTCCGCATTCATATGATTCTACTAACGATTACACTGAAGGATCGAAGTGCTTCTATAGCTTTGTATTTAATACGAGAATTTCTGCTCAGAATTGTCCCGAGTCTGTGTCATTAGCTTAACGATGGTTTCTCAGGATAGAGCGGGATGGAACGAGCATAGAAACGAGAGCATTTTGCCGAAATCGGAATAAGGGTAAAGAAGGGAAACCGAAAGATTTTCGTAGGGAGAGATATCCTTCTAAAGGCGGAGAAACGCTTCAGCCGTAATTAAAACAAATCCCAGTATTAGAGGCAAATGAATAAAATTCGTCAACGATACTCGTCCATGAAGATCTTTGCTGGTTCAACATCTTTCCTTAAGCTCGAGTTAGAATGTTCGAGACCATGTTTCTTATAAGCTTCTGGTAGATCGAGAGGCAAAGTCACAACCACGGGAATCTTGGAAAACCTGATCCTCGTTACGGCCAAATTCGAGGGTGTCGAGAATAAGTCTTACGCACGAAAGGACGATCTTCTACTATAACCAGAATTCAAAGACAGTTTCTGAGCCGCATGCGGTTCAATCAATCCTCAACTGACGACTAACTTATACAATATGGTCAACGTTTTCCATTTTAAGGACATATATACACACAATCCAATATATAATTATATATATAATTACAAATGTCCAGGGCCCAGAAAAAATAGTGTCATTCATCATTTTTTTAGGTCTATGGAAAAAAATACAACAAAATATCGATTGAAGATTTAGATTTAAATTTAAGAAAGATTTTTTTTCCGATTCTGTAAACAGCAAATGCAAAATGGTATTCAGTGTAGCTTACATCACTAACAAAAAAAAAACATCTTCGCGATCAGTGTGATAATCTTTCAAGCATAAATGGATTTGACAAAAACAAAAAGTTTTTCGTAATATAGTGTTGTTTTTCTAGTCTGTAGAGCCAATTTTTATAAAATTTGAATAGAATCAACGTAATTTTTGAATATTTGTAATTAAGTGAGCATTTAAGTTTTTTTTACTAATAAAATAACTCATAAATTAAATAATTGTGTTGACAGATTTTAATTACTACAGAGTTTGATTATTCAAATCTGTTGTAGAAATTAATTATGTATACAGACTTTTCTAAACAAAATTTTAAAAAAGTGGCTTGACTGTGGCGCAAAAAATACACTTTCGAGAAAAATGCGTTGTTTGGACATCGCGTGTGGAGAGGTCAAGTTCTGGGACGCGTGGGCACATTTATTGTTAAAACGTGGTCACCGGGTGGAATTTTGAAAAGCATTTGTTTTTCTGTGATATTAAAGGGTCGAAAAGCAATAGGATAGATAGGAATAGAAAGAAATCGATTTTTTGAAAATTCTAGATGTATGTCATCGGTTAAAGTATATGAGAAAATTGAAAGGCTATATTTATGTAGAAATGGAGATTCAAATGGATACTAATTTGCATTTATTCGCGTAAGCAGGACGTCAGACATTTTATGGCTGGCGTAAAACGTCTTCAGAAGCATTTTTCAATCATCTCTATTTTTATCTTCGAAACTTCAACCGGAGCACAAAATAAATCGACGTTTCATAAGTGAACATAAATCCTTTAAACGTAATGAATTCTGTTGTCGATTTAGAAGCGTGTAGAAATTGTTAGAAATATTACACTCCGTAAGTATTTTATATTGCTCAATAATATCTAAGTTTTACTTACGAACTTAAGAACCCTCATATTTTATACAAAATATGATCCGTAAATAGGACAAGATCTTTTTATAGCTCCTGTTTTCGCGGGAAGGTAAAGTTTAAATTGATTTGAAGTGAATAAATAGTATTTTAGTCGTTGCTATTTGTCAATCTTTGTTCTACCTTGAATTTTATTGTGACTTCATGGCTAAAGAAAAAAATGATGTTGCTTGCTCATGCAGGAAAAATGGCGCATCCCTCAATCAGAGTATCTTTCATATCACAGAACGCTTTCCATGTTTATTTCCTTATTTTTTCCCTTCAGTCCTCTCATGCGATTTTTCTTGACCCCGATGCGTCTTCGATTTGTGGGGTTACAACAGAGATTTGTCGACCCCACGTCTCTCATCAGTTTCTCCCCTCTCTCAGTTAGTGAATGATTTACGAACGTTTCATCGAAGCTTTATAGGTATTGCCGATTCACTGTGGGTTTTCGTGTTGATATATCGATTGGTTGCATTTTTATCATCTCAATACCGCTTCAAACTCCATTCCGAATAGGAAGCATTTCTTGATGGGCTTTCATGAAAATGAAAAAAATGTATTTGAATCATTTTTCTAAGGAGGATCAATTGTTTCCCTCTTTCGGTCCAAGGGACGAACATAAAGCTTACCGTCGGCAAAGAATATGTACTGATGTAAGGAAGTCTTGGTTGCATGTAGAGAATAAAAATAGTTGGAGGATCCACCGAAAAGAGATTGCAGCATGAACGAAATGAAAATGAGTGAAAAATTCATCTAGAGAAAAGGCTTTCTTTGGTACCCAAGAACCTCACGTTTCCATAATTGCAGTTTGTGCTAATTGTTCTGTGCTACTGGAGGGTGGGTTGGAATAAGAGAGGGCCGGAGAGCAAGAAAGAGGGAGAGAGAGAGAGAGAGAGAGCGAGAGATTTAATTTGATTTGATGACATATACTTGTGCCTTAGTGGGGCAATGTTTGAATTCAGAAATGGGTTTAAAAAAATATACAAAAACACTAAATACAAAAAAATACAATTAAATAAACATACTCTCTCTTTTTCGTTGTGACCATTGCTATTATATAAAACACAACACACTTTAACTATAGTTTCAACATAACCAGAAAATTAAAAATCGGATTCCAGTACTTACAATACGCAGCAGAAACATGATTCAAAAGACCTCAAATATAAAAAAAATTGTCTACAATAATCAATTACATCTAGTATACCCATAAATTTGATAAGAAGAAGGACGGTTATGGTAAAAAGATAACGGAAACAAGAGTAAGATAAAGATGATACATCACATTTGGAATCTAAAGACCTACCTAAAAACTGGCTATACCGCGATCCCGAGCTAAATGGTCCAAATTAAATTGCAATAATTCTTCGGCACGTTCGTTGTTATCTCAGATGATACAAGGCGGCCATGGATACGCTCTTTGAATGTGTGAAGAGATGGGGGTGATATGTCAGAGTGTGAGAGAGGGTGAAAGAGCAGGAGGGGCGAGTAATAGAGGACGGGCAATTGTGCATTGTTGTTCGTTTAAGTGCCGCTACAACCAGAAAAGCCGCTATCCCAACACAATAAAAATATAAATACGAAAAAACGCGTCGGCTAATGAACGACAGTGGCAGGAAATAAAATGGAAGTAAAAGAGCCAGTGCGTGAGTCTGAAACGTGGAAAAAATGAAGGCACTGCACATAAAGTGAGGAAACGCGACCTGCTTGGTTCTGGCTCTTTGTTTTACCAACAAGTTGAAACGAATAATAATAAAAGAAGGATGTGGAGAAAAAAATTGAAATGCAAATGAAGAGTTAACGAAACTCACAAACCTACTTCCAAAAAAATTGCTCTTTTCCGAGGCAAACAACATACGCACAGAATTTTTCCCTCCTTTTATGTTTTCTCAGCTAACGAACGATATGATGCTATACATAAAATCAAATTTGGCTTAGTTTTCTTGGTCAAAATTGAGCAGTTATTGTATTAGTGATATTTTAACGGACTGTTGTTAAAAATTTAACTCCTTTTATAATTATAATGGTTAAAAACAAATTCCACTATTTCTCGATTCATAAAAATCCATATTTTCACACGTTTTTCCATAGTTTCGTCCGACATAACAATATTGCAAATATGTTTTGAGTCCTGTATTACAGTTAACATCACTGGGCTTCTCGATAAATTCGTTGAAGGACATCCCCTGTCGAGTTGTCGTTCGGCAGTGACTAACTTCATTTTATGGCCGAGTTAAATGACTGTGATGCACTCATTACAGGTGACAGAACAATTTTATTTTTATTTTATCGTGCGTCATCGCGATAATGTTGATCGATTAGCTAAGGGCGGACAAGTTAGCAATCGATTATATCGGCGATCACGCAAAACCGTTCTGGTTGTTGTCCGATCCCTGTTCATCCACATATTTCACCCTCGTCCTCTCGATAACCCTCCTGATGCCCGATAGCGTCACATGTCAAATTGAAAAGTTGCGTGCATGACCGTTAAGCTTTACCGCGTGTAATGTCCCACGCTAAATCTTTCTCATTTTATACATTTTTCAGGTATATTTCACATCAGCTGGGAACTCGTGAAATTTTATTTTAAATATTATATGTGCGTTTAATTTTGTTTTAAACAATTACAGCTTTTATGGAGCAGAAAAAATGAGCTTTTTCTAAAAATTTAAAAATAGGCTAGAGAATTATATTTAACTAATTTATATGTGTATATAAAAATTCCACACGGAGAGAAATGGTCATGTCATAACAGCAAAAGATCTTTTGCTAACGATATTTTAGTTACGACAGCAGAACCATAAGCACC
>JABSMR010055132.1:0-14408 GCA_018902295.1 Dusona sp. PSUC_FEM 10030013
TTAGCAGCTTTTCCCGCTATCGGCTATACCCCGAAATGGGGAAAAGCCGCTAAAGTACATAATTAACGATTATTCGGCAAATTATATCCGAGTCTTCACAAATTTACCGAAAAGTTAACTTTTGAAGGTGACTGTGGCGAGACCTTAAGCTAGTTCTCTCGCTAGAGTCATTTTTGACCCCAATTTTTTGTAGTTCAAAACTTTTTGTGTCATTTTCGAAACGTTCCTTTGGTTTTATCGAATTTTTATCATTAAATCTTCACCAAATGAGACTTTATCATACGCCGTATTGTTCGCTATCAAAAAACGAAGAGAATGGTATGTAATTAAACTTTATTATCGCATACGAAGAATATTTTATGCCGAAGAAAAGATTGGGGTTGTTTTCGACCCCGTTGTAGGATTTACGTTCGGAAAAAAAATTGGAACAATTTTTTTCCCGAACTTTTTTTTTGTTTTTGATTTTTTTTTGTTTGGAAAATTGGAAAAATTGGAAAATTGGAGTTTTGGAAAATTGGAAAATTGGATATTGGAAATTGGAAATTTGGATATTGGAATTCGTTCTAGAGTTAATAAACTTTAGAGTTCCAGAAATAACGACGTTCTCCATCCCTCCCTATAACTCACTTTTCCTTTCGATTGCTCTACCTCCAAATTTAAACCGCGAAAAACCTAATGTTTTCAAATTTCAAAGTTATCGCAAAAAATATGAAACCCTCAATTTTGCTCGTCCTTTGAAACTTGGCCTGAATCACGTAGCTAAATGAAGCGCCTTCGGAGTTTCGTTTACACATTTGAACGCGTAGTACGAAGTGCATTCGGAGCGCTTGTACAGAGCGCTCCGGATGTTGAAAAAGAAAGTGAAAAACGCCGTAACATTTTTCCTCAAATGTTCAAACCTTGAGATTTTTTGTTTGAATTGTATTTTCGTATTTTATGGCAGTCACCAAGCGATAATTAGTACTCAACTTTTTTCGCGATTTTCTACAAGTTCATTAGGAAGTAATAAAAAGTATAAAAGTAGAAGAGGGTAAGGTTTGTAGGATTTAAGTAAAAGTCACAATAAGTTAAAGGACACGAAACGTTTGAAATTTGCGTAATCACATTTTTGGGGCATTGGCTCAATTTTTTCTATCGTAAAAAAGTAATTTGTCCATTTATTTGATACTCAGCGAAACGTCAGCGCCACTATTGGTGATGTTTATTGCGAGGATGAAAAACGAAGAAAAAAAAAATTTTGCGAAAGCGCGTGACGAGCCAATGACTGATCGCTGGTGGATGGCTCGTGCGTTGTGGCCCAAGTGGTAGGGGTAAGAAATACGGCAGTAATGTTTGGAACGGCAACACGAACACATCGAGATGGAAACAATCCAATGTGATCGTTTGCATTGCGCGAAACTCGCCGAACTGGACGATATGTTCACGAATGAGGGGAACACGAAGGACTAGTATCTAAATTGCGTTTGTGTGCGTTTTCCCTTTTGGGGAAAAGGGGCACAAGGGTGGGATGGGTTTTCTCTGTACGTACATCGGGAATCGTAGACGAGAGGGGATGATCGAGGCTCGTCGAAGTGTTGGTTAGTAAATGTATGCGAGCACATGGATGTAAAAGTGAGCTCGGGTAAGAGCGTGGATGGGCGGCAACTAACAAGGGTAGAAATAGTCGGCTATGGTCCCCGGGGGTAGAGCGTGGGTGGTGTCGTAGAGATCCAATCATCAACGTGGAAACTCACCACCCAAAGCTTCCTCCGTAGGATTCTCCGAGCGACGATAGCCACGCCTACGATTCTCTCCCCTCCTCCTCATCCTCCTCCTCCTCCCTCTTCTCCACCCCCGGCTGCTGTATGTTCACCCTTCAACCCTTATTGAATTAAGCTTATCATTTGATTTTGAGGAGAGCCACCAGTCGGTCGTCGTCTCGTGCTTTGGGCTCTTAAGCGGGGGACTATATACGGGCAAAAAACTTTTCGTATCACACGGATCTGGGGGATAATCGCAATAATTTGATATCGGCCTTTGCTCTCTCGCTTGATACGATTATAATCAAACCTGTGTATAAGTATAGCCTGGGCGGTCTTGTGCAACCGATATAAACTCTCTACACCGTGTACCAAGTGGAAGAGAGAGGGAGTTTATCGGTTATGTCTATGTGAGCGTGTGCAAGAGAGAGAGAGAGTGAGAGAGAGAGAGAGAGAGTGAGAGAGAGAGAGAGAGAGAGAGAGAGTTGGAGAGATCGCGGTCTCGATGTTAAGTGGTCAGGTGAAGATACACCTTTGAGGGTGGAGAGAAAACAGAGAAAGTCTTGGAGCAGGAGGAGAAGGAAAGATAAGAGGAAAAGGAGAGGATAGAGAAGATAAGACGCGAAGAACATTAATATAGAGAAGAGAAAACTTGTGAGAGAGAGTCGCGTGAACAAGGGACGAGGGAATTCCCGAGTTAAGTGGAGAACGTGATTTTCCAAGTTTCAACGGATTGGTCGACGTTCTTTTTTTTCGCTCCTTGCGATATGATGTTACGTTGAACGAACTCACGTTTATGATCGCGATCTTTCTCGATATTATCCGAACGTAAATATCATTTGAAACGAAAAAATAAAAATACAATCGTCGCGCGTATTAATCATTGAAGCAGAAGAAAAAACCGTGAAATCTCAAACTACTCCGTTTGACCCAGTGTAATTCGAGCGTCGTTAGAGGGCGTCTCTACGGCGATTTTAAGGAACACGTTGCAAGTGACGGAAGAGTTTTTCGATTTTCGTTTTCAAAAAAATACATAAATTATATTTAGTGTTATAATTTGAATAATAAGACAAATTGTGCGCTGACGTTACGTGATTTTTTTTCTCATCCCTGTGAATGTCTGATGAAAAAGACAAATTGTATTTAAATTTGTATTCGAAGGAAGAAGGATGCTGGAAATAATGCTTAAAAAAATATCGAATGAAGATCCGACAAAAATTTGACAATCCTGACCGGATTTCGAGTTACCGTCGCTCGCTGTTAATTTCTGCTTGAAGTCGATTTCTCAGTAGAGCAACCGATTTTTCACCGATAATCATTTCGGTAAAGATAAAATTTGAGAAAATTCGTTTTTCAAATCATCAACGAAAATGTGTATGCGTCAGAGTTAAAACCGCGAGTGTATTTTTCATTGAATTATGAGTGAATCGCCATTTGTTCTTGACATCAAGATCAATCGATGTAAACCGGGTGTATAGTGAAGTAGGAAGCACAGAACGAGAAAGATTGAAATTTGAGTGAAATTGATGGAGCGAATTAAGACGAGCTAGAAAATTAATGACAGTGAAATAATTGAATGTTGGAAATTGATGTAATCAGGAGAGAATAATTGGAGTTGAATTTAGGCAGGATTAATAGTGAAAACATTACGATCGCGTAAGTAATTACAGTGAAATTGAAGCCGATAGAAATTTAGTGATGAAGGTAATTGTAATTAAATGACATTGAATGGGATCGAAGCGAATAAAGTACCAGGTAAATCGGTTATAAATTAAATATTTAAAAGGAAAAATAAAACGGATAATGGACTATTCGTATCTGAATCAAGCTGCGGCCGCAGCAGCCGCAGGTTTTGAAGCATCAAGTTGTGCTCTCGCGGCAAGCGAGATGCAATGTGGTTATGGAGATCTTAGCTCGTGTTCGCAAATGAGCCAAGCCGCATATCGTTATACGGCTGCGAGAGCGGCCGGTTATCCCGGCAATGCTGGAACAACCGGTGGGACTAATGGTCCGTCGCTCGGTTCCCATCATCCGGCTCACAGTCATGCCCACGCGCATCACGCGGCACACGCTACCCCGTGTTCCGTAATGGCCGCCAGAACTCAGGACGTTCATCGACACGCAGCATCCATCTTCCCGTCGGCCATCAATCTTCAAGGTAATGCCTCAATTGTAAAGTCATTATTATTCGTTATTTTAGCCATTATACCACACTACAAATATCATTTTTCCTTCAAGTGTTGGAAACATTATTATTATCTCTCTTATCGAAATGATTCAATTGAAAAATTATCAGATCTGAAAAATCTACAAATTTCCTCATAGGTCCAATGACTAAATCGTAGAAATTGTATTTTTCGTTACTCAACCCTTGGTTTCGACTGTATTTGTTCGTACCACGTCATTCCTACATCGAGACAAATTGACTCAGGCCACTTTGCGAGCTCGTAACTCTTAGAAGAACGTGGACTTTTGAGTATATTTTTTTTTTTCAAACAATCGTACAGTTCTCGACTAATGGAATGGTACGAGGCTCGATGCCGGCAAACGTTTAGTTTCCCGCAGTTGGGGGGTAAAAAAAATGTATTTCAATTTTTGCGAAAATGCACACATGGCTTAAAAGTGATTTTTTTTTTATTTTTCTTAATTTTTTTTACAAATAATTCGATTGTTCCATGAAGTTGAGGTATGAAACTATATGGAGAAAAAAATATAGCAACATCATTTGAATATTTCTTGTACTAAACTGCAAAAGGGCAAGTCATGGTATTTTTAGATCTTCGTATTTCAAAGCCGAAGCAGGTGTCGAATAAAATGAGGAGATTTCGGTTTTATTTATTCGTTGGAAATTTGAAAATAATGTTCACGGTAACGCTGCACATTTGAGACACAGTAGTAAACGATGCGCGTCGCTTCGTGGTAACTCGCAATGGAGGCAAATGTTTTGGAACTTTTGGTTCGTTCTCGACGGACAGTAAAAACAACGTATGCGTTTGTCGATCTTGTCGATCGTTTCGAGGGGATCCACAGTATAACTGGAGTCGTCGACGCCAATGATGGTTTCCATTTGAACACGCAAGGGAATCGACAGCACGCTCGAAGTAAACTTCCTCTCTACGATCGAGGTGACCAAATTTCTTGACAGTTCAATTAGGAAGCTGTACCCTTTGAATTGCCCCATCAGCGGTCAAGTGATGGAGGTTAAAACTGTTGATTTCCGCCTGATCGAGCATCTCATAGAAAAATCAAAGTGGCCACCGGTTTACGGCACATTTAGCCAAATGTCTCCGTGCCTCCTTTGGTTTTGTTGTAAAACTCGATAAT
The DNA here is from genome assembly GCA_018902295.1 of Dusona sp. PSUC_FEM 10030013. NCBI lineage: Eukaryota > Metazoa > Arthropoda > Insecta > Hymenoptera > Ichneumonidae > Dusona > Dusona sp. PSUC_FEM 10030013. The sequence continues at coordinate 5,064 of JABSMR010055132.1, forward strand.
CTTAGGTTTCCTGGAATCACCAATGCTGTTGTTCTGTTGCCCGGAGGAAATTATTATAATGAATTTTTTACGTTTGGAGCCATGTGACGATAAAGTCAAGCCGTTCGAATCGATGAATTGAAACTCATTTACGGAGGTAAACTCCTTCATGCTCGTCGGAATCCTCCGTTTGTTTTTTTCGATTGTCCCCGTCATCGTCAAAGAACAAAAAATGAAAAAGGATTAATCCTTTTTCATCTTCCCGTGCTCCACATTCTCGGGTTCCGTAAAATCACACGTAATATGGCGCGATACAAGATCGCGGGAACAGTTACGCGACACATAATCTTTCAAACGTGCACTATTTAAATGCGCGGGATGTATTAATGTTGGAAAAAATGAAAATTGAATTTTCTGTCGCCGTTTCACACACCGAAACAAATTGATCCAAATATAGATTTCAAAGGCCTCTAGCGTTCAAACGCGACGCTGTACAAGGTTGCCTTTTGATGTAATCAAAAAGGGTTCAACGTAAATTGCCCCCTTCCTCCCCGGGGACCCCGACAATTGACGAGAAAAAAGATGTCCGCCAAAAAAGTCAATTTCGGCTTCGGTTACATCGACCCTGAGTAGGAACCTAGAGTTGAACCGCAGTTGGTTTTATATTGTTGCTTTTTCTTTTACTTACATGGAGAGAATTAAAACTGATAAATTATCGGTACAACAATAGAAATGGTGGACAACCTGGAATTTTTGTAATTATTGTTAAGAAAAATGTACATTTTCATGAAAAATAGAAAATTATAGAAAATTTGATTGTCTTTTCATGAAAAGACAATCAAATTTTCTATATTAGACGAGAGATTTTATTTTATTTTCATAAAAACTTACATTAATAATTTTCAATTTCTCCGGGTGGATGTTCTGGCCACAAAATTCATCAGAATTAAAACTAGGGACTTGTGTATCCCAATCGTCGAATAGTTAAATTGTTATCATTCGATATTCAAGCTCAAATATTTGAATTCTAAATTTGTTGAAATAAAAAAATTGTTGATTCGATCGATTTAACTGCTGGATTGTAAAATCGTAATTTCTCGTTATCCAACTCTGTATAGTTTACTATCATTAGGTTATTTTGAGATATATTTTTTTTTTGAAAACTTCGACTACCATGGAATAAATCATTTCCCAGCAGTGAGCTCTGCATTATACGCTCAGTCAGAAAATGTTCTATTATTTTGGAATGAAAAAGACTGTGAAAAAAATCAATATCTTCAAGAGTTATGAGCACACCAATTTGCCTGGGATCCAAGGTAGCAACGATCGGGGCTCGAAGAAAAGTAGCCGTAACGTAGGGCTCGCCGTCGATGTTTAATACGACATACATATATAAGAGGTTTTTCGAGGCGTGCAGTCGTTTATTATTATCTTTGTTATCAAAATGTTCTGGTAAAAATTAAAGTGGAATAAAAAATGGCGATTCGCTTGTCCGACTTGCTAAATAGTGAAATTCGCGTTTTTCGGTATTGACGAAGGTGGTTCTGTATACCACGAAGTTTAGAGATTTTTTCAAGCGTTTAGCGATTTATTATTAGTTATATCATTCAAATGTTTCGACTCCAATTCGATTTCGTTAAGAAAACATGCGATTTGCTTGTCTGAACCGTTGAATGGTAAAACTGTTATTATTAGTTATTCATAAAAGTCACTGGCGTTGCACATCAGAAAAAACAGAGTTCTGCAAAGCGTATAGAAGTTTATTATTATCGTGATTTATTGGAATATTTGCGTGAAATTTTTGAAATTCATCTCATTATCATTCGGAGTTTATTTGAACGAATATTTTTTTTTCTATTCGAATATTTGAACTCGGAATAACGGCAATATGACCAGGCAGGAATCGATTTCCAACTGCACATTTTTTTTCATGGCGCCATAAATCGTTATTAAAACATCGAAATCTATATATAAACCAAAACTGTAAGCGAAGAGAAGTTTGTCTGCCTGTGTTTCTCCGTACGTTTGACTTCTTATAACAGAAAAACCACTGAACAGATTTCAATGAATCTTTCATAGAAAGAAAGCTCATGCTCCAGAATAGGATTCAGGTTGTACAACATTTTAGAAAAAACAGAATAATATAACGGTAATAAAAAAGGTTCGAAGGATTACACACCGTGTTTACCTTTTACAGAATCTGCAAAGAATGGACAAAGTTTATTGAGCTCTGCTTACCTTTCAAAGTTCATTATTTTAGTGACAGTTCGTTAAGCAAAAATCTGTAACAAATAATTTACTACGCTTGATACACGGTGTTATTGTCAATTTAAATATTATTGTTTGATAAAGTTACATCTTTCACAATGATACCGCAGAAAACACAATTTTGAAGCTTCTCGTTAGTATGTTTTTAATCAATTTTACACACATTTTTTAAACGAGTCTTGAACCGCAAGAAATTGGACCATCCTTTACATGACGATTTGGATTGAAAATAAACTCGTTTATCACGACACTTTGTTCGATTCATTGTTTTCTGGAGGACAGTTCGTTAAGGAAAAATCTATAACAAATAATTTACTACGCTTGATACACGGTGTTATAGTCAATTTAAATATTATTGTTTGATAAAGTTACATCTTTCACAACGATACCGCAGAAAACACAATTTTTAAGTATCTCGTTAGTATGTTTTTATTCAATTTTACACACATTTTTTAAACGAGTCTTGAATCGCACGAAATTGGAGCATCCTCTACATGGCGTTTTTGATTGAAAATAAACTCGATTATCACCACACTTTGTTCGATTCATTGTTTTCTGGAGAGTCCTTCCGGAGCATATTACTCCGGAAGGATAAAAATGTTCATCCATCGGACTGTCTAAAAAATGATTGATTTTCGATATATTTTTTCAAATAGATTATTTCTAACTCCGATTTTTGCTGAGCTACGTATAAAAATCGTGTTACGTTCTTTTTTCGACTTCATATATTAATGTGCAGATGTGAAATAACCTTTTTTCAAATTCCTCCCAAAAGCTGATGATCATTTTTAGAATTTGTAATCATTACTGCGCTGCCGAAGTCGAATTATGACAAAAAATGAAAAGTCTTGCTTTACTATCCGAGGAATTTGAAATGAGCGAATCAGCGAATAAGAACACGGAAATAGAACCGATTTTTCTATTATAAAAATACATGAAAAGCTGCTTAGTATTTTTGATGATACGATTTGATGAAATGATCCGGACATGAATTGAGATTAAAATCACATTTTAATAGGCAAAATCAATATAAGGATATTTATCAAATTGAGGGTTGACAAAATATTGAGAAATTTATATGTTTTACGTCCATAAAGAGCATGAAACACAATTTGTTGCTTAAAATATTTTCGCTGTAATAAATAAAGCGATATTTAAAATTGCGAATAGTTAATATTCCGATGAAAATGAATTTCATTCGAGATTTTATACGGGCTTTCTTTCAATTGACAACAAGAATTTAAAGCTTTGGAGCATTTGCTGTAGGAAATGGTGCGATGGTAGATACCGACGACAAGATGGCACTGAAAATCAATGGATGGCCCTCTCGCGCCCTCTCTCATTCATCGCTATGGTTACGTCCCTCGTTCGCGTTTACTGCGGTCAAATTCTCCATCCTCTTCTCCATCACGATCTCTATCCTCTCAATTCCAAGCACCTCGAAAATTTCACATCAATTCCACGTGAATTAAGCGGTTAATTCGATATTATCGTTGACAGAAATCAAACCATGAGACTATAAAAAATTAACCCGTTCGACATGCAAAAATTGATTGTAGCGAAAACTGAGCACAAAAAAATTTCGTTTATCTTTTTTTCACGAAAAAAAACGTCCCGCCAATTCCCCTTTTTGTAGTAGTTCCGATGAAACCTTTTTGATAAAATGATATAATGCGAATTATTATTTTTAAATTCAATGATTAATTTATCGTCTAGTGATCTATTCGACGTTATCACCGAAAAAAAGTGAACAATTATAAAAATAAAACATTTCAACGATGGAAAAAAAATCGAAAGTTAAATAAAAATTTTCAAATTTTCCGAATGAGTAATTTAATTGCGTGCAGTAATTTTTTCATTCCCTACCGTGCACTGGTAATTTTGCATTTTCTACGTGGGGCAAAATCCAATTAAATGTAAACTTAAAAAATGTAAATTTCGTTGAATAAACAATTGAATAACATTGCGATGTGTTTTGTAATAAAAAATGTGTATTTGTGATTTTTGATATTTAAGGTGGTCTCGGATACAAAGCGTACTCGGGTCATGATGGACTGGCGGAAAAGCGGAAACAACGCCGAATACGGACGACTTTCACATCGGCCCAACTGAAGGAACTCGAACGGGCATTTCAGGAAACTCATTATCCGGATATTTACACGAGAGAAGAGATTGCAAGAAATATTGACCTGACGGAAGCGAGAGTACAGGTGAGTCGATAAAATCATTATTTGAAATGGTAATAATTAATTTTGCGATGTCCAGCCCTTGAAAGTCCGATAAAAACCGATAAATTCCAAATCGTCTCATTATCACCAAATCAAAAAAAAACCTAAAAAACTTGACTAAAATGAATACAATGTGAAAATCGTAAAACATTATTCACAAAAAAAATGACTTCGTGTCTTGTTGCGAAGCTTTAAAAATATAGTTCACAGTATTCAATTGATGCAGAAAAATATAAATGTTATCGATCCATCGGTAAAAATATGTGTATACGTTCACGATCATGAATCGGATGAAAAGTCGTCGACACTTAGTGTCTGATGAACTTTATCCTGTTTCCTGTATGAATTATACGTGTAAGGATAAAAGTGTCAAAGAAACAGTTTCTCTCTCTTCCTCTAATCCTCTCGTATTGTTATTCCGTGGACATGAATTACATTTCATATTTCATTTATATTTTTATATTGTATTCTTCATACTGTACCATAGAGGGTATAATTTTGCTTTATTTTTATTTGGCCAATGGATTTCCTGCGGTAAAAATAAACTATCAATCAATCATTCCTCCGCTCTCTCTAAGTCTCTGTCTCTCTCTCTCTCACTCTGTCTCATTGTGAGCGTGTAGGAAGTAAAGAAAAGTACGGAAAGGATGATTGCCGGATGTTGAATAAACCTTCTGGAACATCCGCCTGTATAGGTGTCGGGACTCATCCTTAGAGCGCTGAAATGAAAGAAAAGATTGCGAAAGGGAAAGAGATCAGAACAGGAAGTGAGAGAGAGCGAGAGCGAGAGAGAGAGAGAGAGAAAGAGAGACAGAGAAAGAGTATATAACAGTGGAGAATTCGCGATAGTCTTTACAGAGTTACGTCCAACGGAATGTTGGAACCGGGAGTAGTACGTCCGACTAATTTAATTAGCCTGAGCTCGTCGTGACTATATCTCTCATTCTCACGGACACCTGCACTCCTGATCTCTGATGGATTATATTGCCCAACGCTCTTGACGGATTATCGTTCGCTTCTTCCTCTATCTTGGTCGCTTATTTTCTTCTTATAACTCTCTGTTTCCCTCCATCTCAGGAATATGGGGTGCACAAGCCTAATCCAAAGAAACGTGGCATCGGTCACAATCTGTTTGCCAAACGTCAAGAGCAGCAGACGTCGATGGTCAGAAGTACAAAATACATGTATTCTCTCTGCCTTCTCTTTTTACGGTTTTTTTTTCCTTCAAAACAATTCTCCACAACTGCATAATCCAAATTTCTCTTGATTAAACTAGGATTTTGATACTTCATTTGCATATTTTGTATTCATTTGACCTTTAGCCGTGGAAGTTTATCCGAAAATCTACGGATTTCCAATTAATCATCAATGATAGTCACTCAGAGCGCAGATATTAAATTTATTAGGTAAAAATAGGCTCTTGCATTTTCAGGGATTTCTTGAACGACTTTAATCGGACGAAAAAGGTATTTTCATTTTAATAATACCGGTAAAAATTTGGATACACACTTCCGGACCCAATAATTTAATATCCATAATTTCATTTGTCCCAGTGTACTCGATCAATGTAAGTCCTCAATCGTTAATACTTGATCCTACTTTTTCTCATGCAACCGGAAACTTTGAGAAAAATATACTTTAGCAAAGCATAAAGTAATAAAAATGTACCAAGAAAATACAAAGGTAACGATACCAAATCGCGTTTCGTAATGAATAATACAGAATTATAATTGACGATTTTGGCATCTAAAAATAATCCAAACAGTCAAAAAAACGTCTCGCCATCTCTACAATTTTGTTTCCCAGCTTCATTTTGTCCTATTCGTAGTACTGTCTGCTCTCCTGAACAATTCTTGTCGTCATTGTCAATTAAGCTTTGACGTTATTCGTGGATTTGTCATACTGAAGTGAAAATGCATCGACGGAGGAGGAGCAGGGGATTTTGTAGTTAGAGGGAATTCGTATGTGCATTTTGGTGCGAGATGGAATATTATAAGGAGACTTGCATAAATATCTCGTCATCTCGTAGAATTGAGGCGTTGTCGACGAATGCTTTTTCTACCGTTTAAACCATTCTAATTCTAACAATCTGAATGGAGAAATCCCTTCTCTCCTTACGATTAATGTTTTAAGACAATTTTCCCTCTCTCTTTCTTTCTCTCTCTCTCTCTCTCTCCTCTCTCTCTCTTTCTCACATTGTCTCTAGATTAGGATTGAGTGAGATAGAGAGAAAGAAAGAGAGAGAGAGCTAACTTTAGCTCGATTCTATGCAAATGTCTGTCTGGACTCGAACAGATAACTTCTCTGTCATAATTACGTTAGACTATAGACGAGGCCCCATATCAATCTTATCTATGTATGTATATAATGAGATAGGATCCCGATGCGGTTCGTCTATCGGAGATTTCCCAATGTGTCTTACTCTAGGCGAATAGAAATTCCCTTGACAATCAAATTGTCTTCTAAAATATATAAGATATGCACGAACAATTTTCGAGTCACGTCGACCATTCATTATTTAGTTGGCTTCTGTGCAAAAGATTCGAGGGGCAAAAAGTAACATAATCCTTCAAATAGAAGACATCTGTGATTATTGACTTTTAGCATAGATATTACAAAAAAAAACAGGAGATTTCAAAACAAGTTAACATTATAAAAGGGAGTTTTTTATGGACCAACTAATTTTAATTAACGCGTTGGCTGGTGCCAACGCACTGGTGCCAACGTGCACTACCAATTCTGCATTTTTTCTTCATTCTGTGCAAAACACAATTTTTCTTTTTCCCTGCAAAATTGGATTGTATTTTTTCTTCTAATTCTAATGATGAACAACCATTTGGAAACATTTCGAAGTTTGGCAATGACTTGTGACATATTGAAATCGGACGTTCCGAACCAGAAATACAAGCGTTTGAAAAACGGCTGGTCCAAATTCGCACCAGTGTGCAGGTTAAAGCGTCAGAACATCGGTGTACATGCGAAGGGTTAAGTAATTATTTCGGACATTCGGTTTGAAATTCAATCACCTTTCTCGAAAAAAACGACACGATCTGAACAAAAGTTATGGTTGATCTTTAATTTTTCACACTCGACATAAAAATAATAAACATCGAAAAGGAGTTGATGGGAAAACCAAAATAGAAAACTTTCGTGGGCAAACCTTTTTATTTGAATAAATAGTGGAATTTTATCGAGCGGAAAACTCAAGAATTCGTTGATCGTTTACGAGGTCCATGTGAAGCGGAGTAAATCTTCCGTGACACTACAAAATCCACTAAATCAATGTCGCTTGTAACGTTTCACTTGTTTTTGTCTTTTTATTGTCTCTTTTCATTTGTTGTTTTCAAATTGCTTTTTCGCGATCAACGACACTTTTTACCGTGCCGTTCAGTTTCGTCAGGTTCATTCGTCTACGATGTCGTACGACGGACGTAAAAAATTATGGACAGGTATTTCGACCGCGGTGAGAATTCCCAAAGATATATATAATCAACAGAACATTGCCCTGTATATATAGCAATCGACATGAAATACAATTTTGTTACCTTATAGCTCGACATTTGTCAGTGTATTTATGTTTATGTGTGTATTTTAACACGTAACGTCGATACATCATTTCGGACGGGATTGTCGTGACGTGTGTTGAGCAAAACCGTAAGAGAGATGGCAAAGAGAGAGAGAGAGAGAAAAAGAGAGCGAGAGAGGAGAGAGGACGAGAGGTTTTCATAGGAGGAAAATACAATTAAATTCGCAAAATATGGATATCGAGTGTTCGCCAATTCGTTCGGGTTTGGAAAATCATTCCATATGCACTCACCACGGTAATTCATTTACCGCTTATATTTATATGTACATTTGTGTATACCTATAGACAAGAGATATAATGAACTAATATAATACGCTGGCAATGCGATAGATCAACGGCCTATACATAAAGTATACACAATAACATCGTCGTTATTTTGTATCCTCAATACGGTCTCTGATTCAATCTCCACTGTAATCAGTTTTCACGATAAAATAAGAATTTTTATTATTCACTTCATCAAGATGTATTAAGAGATACATTTTTCAAATTGTATTTCGTAATGGTGAGGATATTTTTGTAGAAAAGGATTTAAAGAAACGAACGTTTTTGATAAATGCTGATTTGGAAGTGTTCGGAAGTGAATAAATGACTATTTTTTTTTCTCGAGAGACACGATTAGTTTTTTCATTTTGTGAATTTTAATGATGGAAAAAGTATTCAAGTTCGCTATGAATTTTGATGTTTAGTTATGTTTATTTTCTCATTGAAAAATAGATGTAATAAAATTGTTTTTATATTTAAGTGGATGATTAATTATTCAGATTCTTATTGATTCCTATGATCAAGTTTTTCAATTTAGAATTATTAAAATTTCCGAATTGTAGATCGACCGGAGGATTTTCTTTTTTTTTCGATAAGAAATAATATTTCGGGTCGTTATCCATCTTGCGGACGACGATAAACTTTAATTATGAATAGCTCACGAAGGAGAGGATCCAAAAAAAGATATCTGCATTATTGAATTCTCGAACTATCTACTACCGGAAATCGCAAAAATGATTTCCGGTTTTTCATCCGTATACACGTACGACGCCAGGTTAATAAACTTTCGCAAACTCGTGTATGACATTGAGGATTAATTCGACTATGAATCCAAATTAAACTCTCGTTTCTCTTCTCAATTCAATTTCTTCATTCAAGGATAATTCTTCTATCGTTGTAGCGTCCGATCCTACGAGCTTTTTAGCTCGAAATAGTTTTGGATCGTAGTTATATTTTGTCGACACTTGTAAGGTGACATTTTTTTTATTGTCTATTTATAATAATTTACCATTGATATAT
>JABSMR010055243.1:0-14405 GCA_018902295.1 Dusona sp. PSUC_FEM 10030013
GGGGGGATGGGGAGTCGTTGCGCGTACGGGGAAGCCGAGGATTTAATAGCATTGAAACGAAGCTTTGAGTGCGATCATCGAGCGTGTGGTTTCTCATTCGATGTTGATCGGGCTTCGAAGCGTGAATGATTCGGCACTGACGAAGACGAAAAGAATTACGCGCGCGTGTCTCTGCCAACGTGGATTACGTATCGCACGTGGCTGATACGCAAGCGTTCCACAAGATCGAAGAAAAGAACGAGAAATTCTGAATCCCCTTTAGAATCGCGTTGAGCCAGGAGAGATAAATTGAGAGATTTCGAAAAAGTATCGAATTTGCAAAAAACAATGGTTCAAACAAACATTTCGATGCCTAATTTGCCGTTAATTCCAAAATCATCCAATAACACTCAGCTATGTATATTTTGCACATAATTTCAAGGGCACAATAAGCCATAGCATTAGTGGACAACCGTGAAAAATAAGCTGCCTAATCGTCGTCGATCCAAAGAAAAAGCAAACATTTGTCAACAGCGACAAAAGAGTGTCGTGAGAGAGTAGTCTCTTTATCATCCGCACGAAAATCTTGTGAATTATGACGTTTGATCCTCTCTCGACAAGCGCGCTGGCAATCCAGCCAATTTGTCCTTTTTGCTCATTTATTTCGTTTACCATTTTGGTGTGGCTCGTTTTGTCGCGCACGCGATCATCCGAGAAAAAGCCCTTTGACAAATTTCACGCGATTTCTACTCGTTCACCCTTTTTTCCTCCCTTTGTTGTACGATGACCAATATATAGTGTTGGACGCGAGGATGACGGGTGACCAAGTGTAAGGAACAATTCTAGTTAGATTTATATTTTCGTTTCATTTAAGAATATTTTTGTATGGAAAATGGGACGGAACAGACTGGGTACTTTAAGAATATGTTTTCGATACTTTTTTTGCAAGATTATAGTTAATAAAAAGCAATGTAGAAAACCAAGACAGTTAAATGTAAAATGTTCACGAATCTATTCGATCTCATGAGCTCCGTGTAGAAAATGGCCATTTAACGACGATTTAGACATTATCCCTTGGTATATTTTCTAGCACAATGAGAAAAACGCTGCAAAATATAGTACTTTTCGCTGTCATCATTGTGCCTCTATATACGAGTATTATAAAGAGTACAACAAGGCAGCGCCTCCTCTCATTATTAGGTGGTAACGAGCCCCGTGGTGTTTGCAAGAGTACCAAGAGCAAGAGATGAAATGAAAGACGGAGAGAGAGAGAGAGAGGGCGAGAAAGAGCGGAGGCGCTTTGGTTAATTTGTGTGAAATCGCCAGGTTACCCTTGGCTCAGCGTGCCGTCACGCTCTTTTGTGCGACTCTTTGGTCGAGCTTTCGAGTTCTCTCTTTTTTTCCTCTTTCCCTCTCTATCCCGTCTAACTCACTCCCTCTCTTTTCTCTACTCCTTTTCCTCTGAGTTTCTCTGTAGGATTTCCAGGGAGGTCTCTTTTGGATTTAAAGGCGTACACACCTGCGTCTGACGCACGTTGGGCACACGATCTCCATAGAATATTCCAGGCGTCCCTGAAGTCGATTTTGAGCTCACGCCATTTTTACAAATTGCTCTTCTTTCTAAAAAACTCAACACTGAAAAGTTTCTCTTAATTTTATCTTTGACGATAAACGATTGAAAAATCAATTACGATGTTTTTTCACTGTTTTTTATGTGTTCGAACAAAAGCATAAATATAGTGATGAAAATAGAATTCTCCGGAATGAGACAAAGCTCATGTTCGCTCTTTTCGTCACTCCATGCCACAAAAATCCGACCAGCTTAATTTGACGTTTTATCAATCACGCGTCGCGGTTGTAGCGTCAATGTATACTTTTATACACATACATAAATATATAGATACATGTACCTACGTATAAAGGTTGCGGTTGTTGCCTCGGGCTAGCGAACAAGCTGCCATGTCCCCGAGAATATACCGAGTGATGGATGAACTCGCGTGCCGCGTGGGCGCCGTAACGCGACACGCGTGCCCACCCTATCACCTCCTCCTCTCTTTCTCTTTCTACTTAATAGGAGAAAATCGTTATCGTTTATTGAATTTTTATGGTGATTTAATGTCGCAAAAGTGAAGCCATTTAGTCACACATGATTTTTCATCGTGGCTAATGAAATTATCATTTAATTTTATTTCGATCACGAGTATTAATTAGTGAGGATGCTGACAATTAGTACGTAAGAGTATTAATTAACGATGCCGTTGATAAGAGTCGTAAAGACTAAAGTTACGGGATCAAAAATTAATTAATAAAAATAGGAATAATTTTTTGATCGTCTTGATATTGTGTACCAAAACACTCGGTAAATTACTCAGAAAACTGATCGATTCTTATGATTATTACAGAAAAAAAGCTGAAGCTAATGAGCAAAAAAAGCAGACTGTATAACGGGTGAGAGCAAAGTAAAAAAAATAATATGAAATCCTATTTTCTCACAATAAAAAAGGCACGTGGATGGTCTCGCGTAACGCGTATACTGTATTAGGCATATAGTAGTTTTTTTTCCCTTTCTTTACGGAGATCGTACGCTCCCCAGCTCCGTCGGATCGTTTCTCGTCAGAGCTAAGTATCGCTTTACATGCCGGATTAAGCCGTCAGTAAAGCGTGTACGTATTACCGCAGTAAAGAGAGAGAGAAAGAGAGGCTGCTGAGTTTTTTTTTCTCGTCGTCAACCATAGCCCTTAGAGCCCTTCGAGTCTCCACCCTTTGTAAGCTTAGCCAAATTCTAATTGATAAGACTTTACCATTTTTTTATCATCGATCAAATCTTATGATAATCCTACTAATAGGCACATTTATTGAAACATTTTCTTTGCGATAAGTACTAAAAAACAATAAAAATTACAAATTGGAAAATATCATAAAATATTTAGCATCCATAAATAATACATTTTTTACATGAAACTTGAAAAAAGAAAGATATTGTTTTAATCTAGGCCGTGAAAAAAGAATCGACCAATTTTTCCTCGCATGGGAGTTTTTGGTACACGGTCGAAAGTTCAAAGCAAATGGTTAACATGGCAGTCTTCCTTGTCAAGGATGTGATACAGGATAGCGCAGAGACCATTCCCAATATCCTTTATTCAGCATCCTCTCATACTTGCTTGCGAGAAAAAGGCAAAATAGACGTTCAAGACCGTACGACAGAAAATCAGTAGTGTCTAAAATCTCTCGCTTAATTAATAGCCTAATAAAATCGGCTGCAGCGTCCTTCCATTTTTTTATCGGCCAGTCTCTCCTTTTCCTTGAAGTGCGTTGCTAATAGCGAGAACAAGAGTACCCTGTGTTTGTGGGTGTAATAGTGAGCTATAGTGTAATAATGCCAGTATATATGAGTATATATGTATACATATATAGAGATGGGGGAGAGAATTTTGTGCCTAAGAACGACTCATTGCAAAGGGCACGTGCGAGCCACGTGTCGGTAAGAGGATATCCGTCCGACCCGAGGCTTCGTCCCGACTAAGTTTTCTACAGTCACAAGAGAACCCAGAACGCACCCTATAGCCCAGACTCTCTCTGAGCTGCTGAGATTTTCCTCCTTCTCTTTTTTTTTTCTTTTTCTCCCTGACTCTTTCTCGGCTGTGTAAAGTATTCGAGAGGAAAAAAAATCTAACAAGACTCAGGGGAGAGTCACGGGACTCAGGTGCCTTATACTTAGTGTCCTCGTCTTTTCCTACCTCTTTTGAGTCCAACGTCAGCAAAAGACTTTAAACTCTCGTCTCTGTAATCCCGTTGAAAATGGGCTTGAGAGGGGTACACTACGATTGCTCGGGCTTTCTCGTCTTTTTTTTTCTTTGTTTGTTATGTGCATAAAGATCAGGAAGAAAGTTAAAGAAAAATTGTTTGGCAGTAATTTGCGAAAACACTCGAGAATTTATCGTCGTATTGGTATTGAGATTCAAACAAATTTTTTACGAATTTATCGAAAGTTAATTCTGTTAAGGAATGGAAATTTAAATTATCATTCGAATTATCGTCTCGATCGAGTGATTGATAATTTATTAGAATCGCAGTATTGGATTAGTCGATGACTCGAAGGCTGGTAAGTATATCGAACGTAATCGCAACGCGTCTCGAATATCCTGATCCATTAGGCGCCAGCTGGGATCGAGGATTCATTCAGTATTTTATCTAATCTCTCGTTTATTTATTTAGTTTGTTCTCTTGTTTTTTCGGTTTTTCTTCCCAGTTGCAGCGGAATATTGAAGAATATTTTGAGAGGAAAAAATTTTCCATGGCGTGGATACAGAAAATCTATAATCGGAGAATGTTGAAGTCACGCAGCGATGAAATTGCCGAGCTCGATCTCGCTGGTATAATAATGTATTTGCTCTCTCGCTAAGGAAAGACACTCTCGCGAAACCCTTTCCGCAACTTTGTTTCTCTTTTCTTAATCTTCTCTCTCTGTCTCTCTCTCTCTCTCCCTCTTTCTTTCTCTCTCTTTTCCTCTGGTCATCGTGCGCGAGAAACCCGCGATATTTCGTTCGCCGTTGCGTGTATATACCAAATGCCGTTTACGCACATTTTCCAGGTTTTATACGACGCCGAGTTCGCATAGTAATCGCGAATATTATAAGATCCGCCAAAGGCGGAGATCTCGAAAGATTCAACCGCACACCAGCGCAAAAGTGGTGATGCTCAAGTGGATGAGAAATTTTACTTGGAGCCGGATCGTCGATGGAAAAATGACCCATCCAAGGAGGAGAATCTTCCATGGGTCTTGAAGCGATCGAGGTTAATCCCCTCCTTCCCCACTCCCCTTGTACGTATGTTTTCTCACCAATGTCCCGCGACGAGAGCAGGAAAGCTCCTCGCGGTGTCCTCTCGGACTACGCAGTACTTAATTTTGTGATTTTAAGAGCCAGTTATGAAGACGCAACAGCAGGGATCATCTTTTCGAAAGAAGAAAACTCTTCCCTTCGGACCACATCCATGTCCACGTGACCGAGGTCAATGCCGGTTTATCGGTAAGTAAGATCGAGCATAATGTTAAAAAGTGGTCAAGTGCAACTTGGATCTCGCAAAATTATGGTTCTCTGTACTTAGTGCTATCGAGTCCGGATAAATGTAGAAAATAAACCTTTTTTTAAATTAAAAACTCGAAAAACCGTTCATGTTGAGTCATTTCCAAAATAATAATTATTGGCAGATTATAATGATTCTAATTTGAAATTGCAGTCAACAGCAATTTCGGTGAATTATTTCAGATTTTTAGATGAAATAATTTGACGATGGAGGCGAATGGTAGATTTTTAAGAATTTATAAATATCATAGCAGGTGATTTATGTGTTTTCATCGAGGTCCAAAATTACTTTACTATATGATGATAAGAGCAATGAAATGTTTATTATAAAATTTCTTCAAGAATCTATTTTCGTCTACTTTCATCCTATTTGTGAATATTACCGGTATAATTCCGCTGGTTAAGACGGCATAGAGAATCACCATTGTCGATGAAATCGATTATTCGTGCCAGCGAATTCACGTAGCTTCTGATGACGCGTTTTCAACCTCGAAATCCGATTTCCGATAACAAACGTCGATGAATCCCGATACCCAAAAATAACGAGCTTCGAACCAATTTGTGGCCCTCTCTCATTCGTTGGCACGCATAGGATTTATTCCAAGTACCATTCGCAGTGAAATGCGATTGAAAAGCTTGAGGGATTTCCACATTTGGCACGTGAACTGAATTATTTTTCCTAAATATATTTATATACATATATTCACATATACCATTTGATGAAAGTCAATAGGGGGTGTAGCACATCGTTTAGGATATAAAATCAAGTGACATACGCCCGTTTTGCATGTTAGAAGACCCTATAATATGTATCTATATGTGTTAAAAACCAGAGCGTTACCAGAGCGTTAAATTCCAGTAATCCTCTGGTCCATTCATCAGCACGCGCTCCTCATGTCCAGTGGTTGCTCGTCCGGTTCAGCAGTCGGATATACAACACGTACTTTAGGAAATAGAGATAAAAGATGGAAGAGAGATGTTAAGGACGGCAGCAGGAGGACTAAAACTCGAATAAACTGAAAATCAGGGATTCGCGCACATAGTTACCAAAAGTTTCTCTTGATCCTCTTCCTTTTTTTCTCTTTCCCCTCTCCCCGGCCGCCCCCCTCATCCCTCTCACTTTCACGCTCTCCTTCTTTCTCTCATTCTCGTTTGAGTATACACAATGGAAAACATTTTCCTACCATCCAGTTGAATGGTTAGGGTGGTAACAATGATTTTACCAAAACCAATTGTGATATAGTTGTCGCGAGCGCCAGAAAAATCCCCCCCGCCCCTCCCCCTCTGACCGATGTGTAACCGGTCCGTGTCCACTCTCTTTTGTCACATGAGAATGGTCAACCATTGCCAAAAAGAAAAAGAAACCCCGAACACATAGATCCGCGAGCCTTTCCTTTTGCTTTTTAGTTGGCGTATAACCGGGTAAAAAGGCGCATGTTCTCGTGTTGGCCCTTTTCAACGAGGGCTCTCTGGCGGGCGTGCCTCGTGCGGAAACCATCCACAATGAACTACAATATCCAGCAGGGTGGCTCGTTTAGCAGACTTGGATTTCTATCGCACATTCACGGGCGACGTACCTTTATTTCCTTTTTCCTCCACCTTTTCGCGTCTTCTTCCTGCTCACTCGATAGAGAGGGACAGAAATAGCGTTTGATGCTTTTTTTTCGTTGGGACCGAAACTCGAGAGAGTTGGAGAGGAAACGAGCTCCACTTTTCCATTTCGATTTAATTTCCTGGGATTTTCAAGCTAACCTTTAAATGTAGGAATATGAGTTTCCTCGAATTTGGATGAAGAAATAAAGATCTATGAACGAGGTAATAGATTTAAAAAAAAAGGCAAAATATTTGAACGTGAGCAAATAAAATGATGTCACTTTTCAAAGGCGGGAGAATTTGAATGAGCGTCGACGTTGATTGCAGTGGACACAACGAACGAGACATGAGATCCATAAAAGTCACGTTTAGAGACCTTTCTCTTTTATTTTTTCTTCACTCTCGAATCTCCCATCACGGTTCAACGTCTTATCGTTCGGCAAAGAAATTTACGAGTTTTCACGAAGATTTTATGGCTCTTTGGGGAGCCAGGAGATAATGGAGTTTCTTTGCTGTTATACCATGCTCAGGATGCTGTGAGAATTTCCAATAAAAGTCACAACAAATTCTTAATACATCAGTTCCTCTCGCGTGTTTCATCGAGCCGCTACACGACGCAAGAACGAGGAGCTATCGCGTTAAACACACCGCACCAAGCTTGCCAACGCACACCACAGTGTTATGGCGAATTAATCTTGAGATGTTTACGGTCGGCGAAAGAAGACGAAAAAATCAAAATAAAAATAAAAATGTCAAATGATTCTTTCTTATCTTATCTGAGAATTTTCTTACATATTTTTCAGCACGTTTCAAGTTGTATCGAATGAAGATTATTCAAAGGAAAAAAAATAGGTAGCCAAAATAAATGCAATTAATTTTATTGATCGATTCAATAATTCTTGATTCTTCTCAAACTAGGTCGATTTTTTCCTCTAAAATTGTCGATTTTTTTTCAGTAAAGTCTGTCGAATTCCAAACGATTTTTTGAGCCATTTATATATGTATATAATACGAAGTTTCGATCCTGGTTTTGCGAGATCGAGTCTCGTGGGGGGTTCTCAGGAGTTCTCACCGGGCGGGGTCCCGTTCCCCGCGGGACGTCCGAGTTCATTGTACCGTTTCTGCTTGTTTAGTATTCACGTGTCAACGTTAACAGCATCCCTCATTCCCAGTCTTCTTTTGCACGTACGTCTAAACGCACATAACACGTATATAACTGACGCTGAAAGCGTTGTGAAATATACAGAAGGGCTCTTTCTTTCCCTTTACAGTTTGTCCCCCTTAAACTTTTCCTCGTGCACCGCGCACTGCGGTCCAATTTTTCTTTCACAAGAAACATCTATCCTGGTGCGCCTGATATGGTAGTTCTCTTTAGAGTCTTTTAGCGGCTATTTGGAAATGATCTGCCCTCGTAACGCCTCTTTCGATTTTTAAGAACGAAACAACTTATATTTCACATGTTCTGACGAGTAGGGTAAAAAGTCATAATGATGATTTTTGGAAACGCTCCTCACTAATGCCATCTTCATAAATAAACGCTAATATTGTTTATTCCAGTCAAGCTACACTTTTTTCTCAATCCGGTAGATTTTCAACCAAACAAATTTTCGCTCCCTATACATCTCTTCATCTTATTCCATTCTTCTTAGACTTCCTTATTTTCGCGTCAGTCATCGGTTAAAGTGCAACGTCGTCGATGCTTTTTGGCTCAAAAAACGTTGTAAGAGAAGAGGAGAGGGGGAAAGAGGGTTTGGGATTCGTATACGTCGGTTCGATCGTTTCTCGCGAAGCAAAAAAGCGGTGTGCGGTTTCTTGTCTTTTCAACGGTTTCCGTATTTTACCGCAGAACCGGTTTTTCGGTGAGCGGGTTCCTTCCGCGCTCTCTCTCTTCTTCAAAGCGTTCTCTTACGCCAGAGCATCATCTCGCGTGATAGTAAAAAGGAAGAGAGAGGTAGAGATGGAACTTGGTTCGTTTTCTTTTTCGTCTCTTCTCTGCATCATCGTCTCGATCAGGGTTACCAGTCGACAGTCACCGCGGCTTTTGCGGTGAACTTGACAGATATAAATTCAACGATGGTGATCAGAGCCCACTGGATATGTCAGCGTTGAGAAAATCCAAGGCGCGTGACGTCCATTCTTCTCTCTCTTCCTCTCTCTTTCTCTCGTTTCTTTTTCCTGAGTCTTCGATTCAAAAGATCGACAAAAAGTAAATCGTGAAAAAACATTGGGTCTCTGTTTGCCTGGAGATTCGACTCGCTATCCGCCCGATCGATTTCTCAATTGATTTTCCTTCATACATCCGCTTCTCATTCCATTTTTAAGCAGCGGTATTCGTCGTTCGACAAAACGGAATAAAATCGGGACTTCCTTCGATATATCTCCCAAATTAAAAAAATCGTCTCACTGCTCGTCGGCCCCATTTATACTACACAAACTCCGCGATATTCCTTCCAATACACAGAAAAAACTCCGAGATGAACATTAAAAAAAGCTAGTGTCGCTGAAGCGAGATTTACTGAATCAACTTTCTGTTCCGATGCGATAAGAAGCGAATGAAGAAAGAGAAGAAATATAAGTAAAAAAGAAAAACCGAAGGAACGCAGAAAGGAACATCTCTCGGGTAGACCGCAGAAAGCGTGGCCGGATGTTACTGTTCGCTCGAGTGAGCGCCGATTTAAATGGATATTCCTGAAGATGCTGATCTGTCGAATCTCTCTTCTTCCTTCTCCCTTGTCTATTTCACGAGGCGCGACGCACGAAAGCGGACTTTTTCGCCGTTCGATTTCTCGTTGCTCACGGTTAATCATTCATGCGACTATTACAGCTTGAATTACATTCATGGGATATTTATAGTTGCAATTATTACATTAAAGTACCATTAATATGGAAAACGGTAATCACAAATATCAATTTTACATTTAAATATTCGCCTGTGACGGAGCAAGGAACATAACTGTTCATCATTAGTTGAACTTATTTTCCTGATGTTCATCTTTTATTTTTGTTTATACAAAGTTGAATTTCTTCGTTACCTGACAGATGTCTTTGACAAGCTTTGAAGATGATTAGCACGCGAGGACAGAGGATAACCAAGACCATTCAATACTAGGTTATCAATGTCCTCCATTCTTATAACGTGTCCTTACTGAATAGAAATCCGAATCAGGCTGATTGATCGATCCTGTCGGGAAAACAAGAGAAATGGACAAAACCGTGATTCTCAGGTACATGAGCTGATATCTACACGCCTTCTCGTTGATGGTTGCACAGCCCAACGCGCTCTGAGGAGTGAGGATACAGCCACAAGCTCATCCCGAAGGGAGATCGACTATACACATCTCAACTTTGAGAACGAAGTAGGTGTCCCCTCCACGAGACGTTCATCGTTCCCTTCCCACCTCCGGAGCACGCACACAAGCGGATAGATTTGCTTTTGGTAAGGTGGTAGGGGCGAAAGAGGTTGGAGGGGCATTGAGGTTGCCGCTAGGGTGGTTAACTTTTGCCTCTCTTGTTTGCGATCTGGGTTCCTCCGTTGGATGTGGGCGGAGCTACAGTCTGTTGGTTTGTCAAGAGTGGGGCTGAAGAGTGGGCTGTCCTATTGGAAACGTGGACGCGCCCCACTCCTTGGAACTTATAGTTTGGAGCACCAGATAGCGCTTGAGTCGTATCTTTTCCCGTGACCCTTCTTCCCCCCTCTCTCTCTACACCCGAGTTGTTCCATGTGGACCACGAGAGTTCCCCGTTCAGGCTGATATCCAAGAGCCTCTCCCCTCATACTCCACAACGCGCGGCGCTGAGACGAGAGAGTCACCGTTCCCGGCACAGTCAGACGAGAGACGCGCCGCGAGAATTCACACAGAGAGACGCGCGCAGTTCCCGAGAGTGTACCCCCACGTTCGAGCACATGCGCGTATCTGCTCTGACCGCATACAACGCGACCCTCAAGAAAAAACCCTTTTTTACCGTCGTACGAAATAACCCGAGAGAAATAAACCAACGAAAAGAAAAAAAAATAAAATAAACGTACAAGAAAAAAATAACCCCTGTGGAACAATCAGCCCCGCGTGTCTGTGTATGTGTGTATATATATCTATGTGTATTCGTGTGTTTTATCATCCCCAAAAATTCAAATCTCTGATCTACCACCGGCGAGCTGAACCTTGAGGGTGAATCCACGTGAATCCTATCGTCTGTAACGTCGACGAGCGCGATACGAGTTCGTGTTCTTCTCCTTCTGGCAAACGTCAAATTTGTCTATACACTCAAACCCTACAAACGTGGAATATAATCATTGCCAGTCAATACACATCCGTGTTTCCCAGTGTACTCTGTGTCTAAGAGTTGTTATTGTTTTTTTTTTTTTTTTTTTCATCCGACTTTTGTGTCCCAGTGTTGCTAAACGAAGATCAAATTTCTTCATGTGCCTGACCGACGGTTTGGTTTACAGACATGTGTCCACGTGTCTACTTATTGTTAGGACTGTGGCCAGAAATTAAGGGTGTTCGATCCACGTGCCTGGTGACGTTAGAAAGCATTTAAAACGCTAAATTGTAGCTATAGTGTTGGTGTCGTAGTTTCCAGGTCGAAAATGTTGGCTAGCAATGACACGACTGCTTGACATCGTTGGTCGATCAATCAGCCGAATAAACTGTTTACAATGATTCATTTGCCGCATTCGTGACAATCGAGAATAAAATTTGGGTGAACTGAATATCGCCATATCAACGAATAACGTGTTCACCCAATGATGAACTTTGAGTGCTCTTAATCATCCATCCAAACAATCGTGTTCCTTGTGCAAAAAATCTCGGGAGTACTTAATCAATAAAACAACGTGCAAAAAACAAATTTCAATGTTACTGTGAAATTTAACGAGAAAGAGAGAGAACGAGAAAGGATCATTCGAGAAAGACGATGTTAAGAAGCAACGAATGCAGGAAGATTGTCGCGGCTCAAATTTACAACGTGGCCGAAAGTCTCTCGCAGACCGAACAAGTCGCGTTTATCTGGTCCCGACGATCGTGAAAGAGTGGCAACCAACCAGGACGTGGAACATTACTGGCTTGGCTCCTCTTTGCCCTCCCCGCCGGTGAAACACTCTCCTTCGAGACTCAGACTGTCCATGTTACTGTGGGATGACCGTGGGAAGATTGCTGGTGGCCAACGAAGGACACTATCATCGCTGTCTCGTTGCTACAACTTCGAGAGTAGGATAACCGTGTAGTTAACTTTAACAGACCCTAAAAATATCTTTCTAGTGGTTCTTTTCCCGTTGATCCCTTCAACGAAACCTGTCAAACCTTTTTTCCTTAACGTTCTGACGGATTTGAAGTTTCCATCAAATTTAATACGATTCAGTGCAAGTGTTTAAAGCTTTTGGTTTTTCATTGATCCTTGATCAATCATCGAACGAGCTAAGTGTGTCTTTCGTGTTGAGAAAGAGAAATCGATCCTTCGAAAAACGAAATAAAAACGGGAGGCTGTGCTTGTAGCGTCGGACGCCATCTCCGCGGTACCGGCAGAATCTAGGTCCCCCGGTCCCCCCCTAACCACTTCGACGTCTCGCACCCTCAGCGGGAACCACCCCGCGAAAGCAGCCACCCTGATGGGAGTGTATGAGGAACGCGCCCCTCCTACCACCGGCATGCACTGGGTGAGTCTCCTTCATCGAATGATCCCCCTCAATTTATTTTCACTTTATTTTTTATGACCCCCATCATTGCGGCTTACTGTTTTTTATTTTTCAACCACTTAATCCGTGTTTATAAAGATTCTTGCTGATTACCTAGATAGAACATGACAGATATTGTTTAGCTAAAATCGCAGGTTTCCAGTGATTATTTTAGTATGGGTTTACACTTTGTATCGTTGGTTTGCAGCGAAAATACTTTTCCTCTTCAATTTCAATTTGCTAATATTAAAAATGATCTTATTGACAAAAGTTTTGATTATTTGCTCTGTCAATTCTTGAACGAAATCCAACAAAAAGTTAAATGAATATTCTACCCTAAAGCTGCAAAATTTTGAGCAGAATTGAAAAGGACTTTCCTTTCATTCCAACGAGGCAAACTGAATGTCCATATTTAATGTTGAAAATAATTCTTAGCAACCCCGTTAGTTAAAAACTAAGGGATGATTTCTCAGTTTATTCGATCTATGTTTCACGAACTACGATTTTGGTCATGCTTTCTGATTGAACAAAGCCAATTTGAGATCCAATATGAGTAAGCATTGATACGGTCATGATATCGATCAGAGTGCAAAGTCGGAACGTCCTGAATTTAATGACTCTGTCGAATCGTCCAGACATCGAAGAAAATCTTAAAGAAATACAATTATGTGATTTCGAAGTCATTTTATCATCTAATTATTACCGCGGTCATTATTTTTTTGATTCGCCATAAAATGTTAGAATTGATGAGAACATTTTTCGTCATAACATTAAGAAGAGTGAAATAAAAATGTATATTACGTGAGTTTTTCCGTCAGGCCTATACGTCCCCTTATGAGCAACATGTATATATAAAAACCGGTGTACATAAGCTAACAGAGTTCTTTCACCACGTGCCATCAATGTACTTATCGCAAAAGTCTTATCGGCGGATCGAGAATATTAAATTTATATCGGTGAACCCGAAATGATAACACCCTAATCTATCCAATATATACAAGACGTTATGTTATATTTGTCTGCATTACGCTGTAGTGTTCGAGGGCAAATAATGACATCCGAAATTGTAGACACGGTAAAAATAATACGAAATCTTTGACGTTAAACATATTGAGGTAGAAACAGCGATGTTTCACAGAAATTGATTAACGACCAACCACGCAATCGATCATATACATGGGCATGAAAATATTTAAAATTAAATCAGACATCCGTCAGTGAGTCGAAAAAGCTCTGCTAGGAATGATTAATTTTGTCGTGTGCTACAGAGCGACATTCGAGCAAAAATAAACTGTCCAAGTGTCGAAGACTGACAGAGAGAAAAAGAGAGAGAAGGACGAAGTAGTGAAACACTTTGAATACGACACTTCCGTCTCTGTGAGGTATTTTTCGATCTGTCCTGTCGTCTCTCTTTCTTATGGATCGACGCGACGGAACGAAATTCCTACCAATTTATTCGTTTTTGAGGAACAACATTTTTTCGAAAAAATCATGCCAGAAGTTTTCTGGTATTCGAAATCGCAAAAAATCATATTTAAATAATTAAAATTAACATTTGAATAGAGACAATTCAAATAATATTCCCAAAAAAGAGTGTAAGCAAAAAAAATCGCCTCTGTTCACGTCACACTTCTTCCTCTAAAAGCGCATTTGGGTAAAATTTTAATATTCCTTTCCTTGTATAAAAAAAACTCCGAAACCCACTTTTTTTAAATTATTGTTTTTTATGAAAAAATCTTCAAAACGTTTATTGTACGGTGGCAAAAAAACGTTTTCAATTATTCGCATGTCTCAATCTTTCAAGAATCCAGTTCATTTTGTAAATTATTCAATTCGGATGAAAACTCAACGTTTTCGAGACTCTCGACTATAAAATTGTTGCAATTTCGAATCGCACCTTGCCTATTATAACTCTAACAAGTATCTACTAGATTGGGTGATTAAAAAAATAAAACAAAAAACTGGCACACAACTGACTCGAGGGTCCCGCCGTAATTTTTCTCATTAGTAAGAGAGAAAGAAATTCCCGGGTGCACCGAGTCTCGGCGCCGGTTTTCCGAACGGCGCTGACCGCTGGC